>JBCAUJ010000046.1:1900042-1925406 GCA_038406275.1 Cataglyphis albicans
TCAGTATATATATATATATATATATATATATATATATATATATATATATATATTCCTATAACATTTCTATAAGCGAGATATAATGAAAATTATTCTTTCATCCAGAATGTACCGTTGTATAAGGCACAATAATGCACAAGAGATAAAGTCACCGGCATCATTTTACTTCTCTTCCACTATTAATTTTATAATAAAATTATTATCAAGAACGTTGCGATCTAGATGTTGCATGAATAAATTTTTTAATATAAAAATTTATTATCATTAGGACAATATTTTTTTTATTAAAGTTATTAGGGCAATATTTGACACATTATATTCTCTTAATATTATATTTTTTCTTTTTTATTGTAAAAAAGTGGACGTATTATGTTACTAATATATCCACGCTGAAATGCGGAAATAATATTGAAAGAAAGTCTGCTCTCAAATTTCCAACGTAATCTCGTTGCAAAAATAAAGCACTAGTTGATGAAACCGCGTGATGAAACGCGGCCCTATTCTTAGTTTAGTTTTACCTTAGTTAGTTTAGTTTTACCAAGTTCTTGGACGCTGACAATTCGCAAGAGAGAACTTGGCTAAATGACTTTCGCGTCATTCGTTTTGATAGTCGTGCCTTATGACGTGCCAAATTAATTCGATACTGTTTCGAGATTTGTTCGTGCAATAGAGAAAATTGTTATATATATATATATATATATATATATTTTTTTTTTCATTTTCCCTTAATATTAAAACGATTGATGGAAAAAAATATATTTTTATTCAAAATTGAAATTTGTATCGAGCATCGGCTTAATTTCTTACAGTAAAATAATTCTACAAAATCTAGTTTTGTCGAAAGAAAAGATAAATATACCTCCAAGAGGCACATTACAGATCAAGCACGATACAAAGCCAGTTTTCTGACAATATGTATAATGAAATGCGAGATCGATTCTCTCACAATAGCTCTTTGGCTATTGTGAACAAGCGTTATGCGCTTGACCCGGACAGATATATGCCGGCGATGTATTTTTAAACTCGTGTGAGAAAGTGAAACACCGAACGAAAGAATGAATTTCCATTTTGCAACAAGATTGATAATAAATTGTACATAATTAGCGCATAGTAAATTGATTGCATGAGATGAACATAGTCTATCTTAACCCAGACAGTATAAGAAGATCAAAAATTATCTTAAAAATGTAAAGGATAATAAGAAATCTTTAAGTTGTTTTTTAGACGTCTTTTAGAAATATGTTTTGTCTGGCTAGATTATCGAAGATGATTTATAGATACGGAGTACAAAATGTAACGAATGAAATTATGAGTCAATTGCAATTCTAAATGTTGAAATGTCTGTTCCTGAAACATCAATTTCTCGCATTGCTAATGGCACCTACATATGCATGTGGGACGTAAAGAGTCAGAGTGCATAACGTAGGTACTTAAAACATTACCATCGCTATATCATTCGACGGCATTGTCTATAATTCTCTCAGAATAGATCAATAATACATCTGTCCAAAATATAACACAACGGTCATTCTCAAAGATACCTATATCAACTTCTTCCTACATTGCATAAGTGAAGTAGCAATTAAATGCGCTTAGTTGTCTCTCGTGTAGGATGTATCACAAATAGAATCCCTTCTATTGAAAAAACATTTCAGAATCTGACAAAGGAAAGAGATTAGTGAAAACAATCTCTTTTTATAAATGTATAAATTTTTAACGAATGCGCGATGCTTTTTCAATAAACTAAAATTTAACAGTATTTCATCATG
This sequence comes from Cataglyphis albicans, assembly GCA_038406275.1. Lineage (NCBI taxonomy): Eukaryota > Metazoa > Arthropoda > Insecta > Hymenoptera > Formicidae > Cataglyphis > Cataglyphis albicans. The sequence continues at coordinate 1,901,812 of JBCAUJ010000046.1, forward strand.
TCAAGGAACGTCATACATCAAATGACTTTATGTAACACGTAACAGATCACGTACATATAGAAGAACAAGATATAAAACTCTCTCTTCACTTATACAATATTAATCTCGAAAGAATATGAGAAATCTTTTTGTGCAATGAGCGAACAATGCTGTAAATTTTATTCCTTTTTTACAGTATCGTGATAGCGCGATTTTATTGCAGCATAAAATGTGCGACAAGAATAAGAAAGCGATATATTTACGAATTTCGAAGACTTTTTTTACGAAAAGTGACTGATATCTTATCGAAGATATCCGCACGACATTGAAGGCATTGTTTCTAAAATCGCGTAATCATTAAAACAATTTAAAACGATGAACATATGGTTGCGATAAATGTCAATTTATACCTCTATTTGACAACTCTAGATCGATGGGCATGGCGCGGAGATGGGACCGGAGCTCGACGAGGAGATGGAAAAGGTGTTCGCGATGGACACCGCGGAGAAATTTGACGTAGCCCGGCTCGGCTCGCCCTCGGAATCGACTGGATCCGATCGAGATCGCGATCGCGGACCACCGCGATATGGCGATCGCGATTTCAATCGTGAGTTGCATCTCTTTTCCATTTTCTTTTTTTTCTTTTTTTGTATTTTCCTTTTACTTTTCATTGTCTCTTTTATCTTTCAAAAATCGATTTTTTTTTTTTTTTTTACAGAACATCGAAAAAGAAGTTATCCTCATCCTCACATGCCCCTGAAAAGCTTGCATTCCAGATCTATGCGACGGCATTTTTCACCGTAAGTTATATAGTTCCAAATAAAAACTGACGTTCGACAAAATCTATCCCTTTTCAAAGCTATTTGGAGTACCTTCCTAAGATCTGATTTTAATATTTTATTACCTTTTGAATTTAACGGTCAAAATTCGATTGAATGTACGCAGGAATTTTTCGCCGAATATTGACCCAAAGAAGAAGAGTTTATGTTTTCTTAATTGTTCTTAGGGAAGGATCAGAAGAGAAGGATCACAGCAATGTCCAGGCGAAGAGTAATAATGAGGTTCAGGAGGTCGATGGGACAAATCATAACGGATTGCAATTAGCCATCGCAGCCGAAACCGAGGTCGAGATCGATGAAGAAACAGCGGAGGAAATTGAAAACATAAACAGTAGCGAGAGCGAGGCACCAATCTCAGAAAGAGCAGCTTCCGGTTTCAGCGATAGCCCGACCGTTGGTAGCCCGAGAGTACAATTTGAGAAAATCAAGGAAGAAGATGGATCCAGCGCACAAACACCGGAAGTACCGACGGATGTTGCTCCTCCGAGCGGCCTCCATGAGGAAGACCGAAAGTGTCGACGGCATCAAAAACACGAACATAAGTAAGTTGATTCGATATGGTTTTGTGAAGAGAAAGAACCAAGAGAAAGAAAAAAAAAAATAAAGAAAAAAAAATCCTGAAATCTTTTGAATGAACTGTTAGCGCCAAATGATAGTATTTTTGCTATTTAATAATAATAAAATAATATCTTGAAAAATGATGATAAAATATGCAGATAAAAATATATAACTTCAATTTATATAATATTCCGTGTCTACAGATATTACGTGCGCAAAAAACCGGATTGTCCTCGATATTTAAATGAAAATTATTATCTGACAGTCGCATTTCAAGTCACAATTGGGCTCATATATTTGCACTATTTGTATAAACCATGCAATTATGAACACGAAACGATCGATCTTTTATCGTGCCATCCCGAGCAGCGAGCTAGATTCGTGGTGCAACAATCTCGGTACGGAATGGTACCGAGCGGATAGTTCGTTAAAGATTTACAGAGTTTGTGCTGAAAAAATGTACATCAGCGTTTAATTTAGATAGGACCAGGGACTCTTTTTAATTGTTTGCACAGATAAGAAATCTTCCCGCGCGAATGAGAACTTTATAATTTATCTGTGGCATGAAATAAATTGAAGTTAATATACACTACAAGAAGATAAAGACCAAATAAAAAGCATTATGTGTATAAATGCATGCCACTATCGCTATTATCATAAGATTGGTAATTTTTGCCACTATTTGATGTTTTGCTTTTCTTTTTGGAGTGACCAAAAATATCAAAGATTTTTCTTTCCTTTATAAAAATTTAAGTGTGTGTGTGTGTGTGTGTGTGTGTATTCTTCTACAAAAATACTAGACTGACCAATTAACTTCTTCCAGACGTCATCACTACAAGTCTCGCAAATATTCCCTGCAGGAGGATCCGCAATGGCGGAAACGATCAGGGGCCGGTGTGTCGGACATATCGAGTTTACTGACTCGACGCGTCAGTGTCCAGCCAGAGGAGGCAAGCACTTTGCAAGAGCTTGACATCGATGACTTGGAATCACATCGTAGCGATGATCCGCGTGGTATGCGTCGGCATAAAGCCGCCCATTCTATGATGGTGCAAATTGGCCGACGCAAAGAGGGCGGGATCCCTCTCGATACTTTTAAAAAGATGTACGATCACTCGCCGCACGAGGTGTTCGTCCAACTGGACGAGTTGCACGGTTTGGGCGAGGAACGTGAGTGGCGAGAGACTGCCAGATGGATCAAATACGAGGAAGATGTTGAGGAAGGCGCAGATAGATGGGGCAGGCCTCATGTGGCTTCCCTCAGTTTTCACTCGTTGCTGAATCTCCGTCGTTGCCTAGAGACCGGTGTAGTCCTTCTCGATTTGGAGGAAAAAGACTTGCCCGGGTTGGCCTATAGAGTAGTCGAGCAAATGGTCATTGAGGAGCTGATCCTGCCCGAGGATAGACCAGTCGTGATGAGAGCACTGTTACTTAGGCACAGACACGTGCATGAACATGAACGTGGTTTCCGATTCGGTGGCAAGAGGAGTTACTCCAGTTACACTAGTCTTCAGGTAATTTAGGATTTAGCGCCAATGTGTGCGCTGTGTACGTTTATCATGCGCGCGAAAGCGATTCCGATTAATCTTGATTAATCGTAAGACTCGCTTTGAAATTGCTTGCATTAGAAAGTAAATAAGTATCGATATAAAAAATGAGGGAATCGTGATAATTAATCAATTATTCAACTAGGTAATAACCGTATTTACAGGCTTTAGGGTTGCAAAAATAAACATAAATTAGATTCGACGAGAGTTCCAGCTCAATTTTTGCTATTCCAGGCTGATGCAATCCTAAGTTTGCACGTTTCTAATTTCGTAACCGAAAAATAGATAGATAATCGCGATGATAATGGATGTCAAAATGCATTTTGTCGCATAGTTGTGCATTGAAATTTAGAAAAGAGATAAATTTTGTACGTTTATTTCGCGGTCTATGGAAATGTTGAAGATCCCCCTGCGAGGACAATGTGTTGCGCGGTCAGTAGTGAGTAGTCACAGCGGGCGGTAACAAAAAATAGGCTTGACTGATAGTGTGCTAATGTTATTTCCACAGTCCATCTGGCTGGAGGAAGAAGATGCTGCGCGGGAAGCCGCTGAGAACCATGTAACCCAACATGTAAATCTCTCGTTTCCCGAGATTCACACAAACGCAGTCTTTTTTTTATTCTTCTTATTACTCTATAGTCCTTCATCCTATTTGTCCCCGCTCTTTTCATACAAATATTTTCCTATTTGTTAAAGTAAACTTGGCATGAGTTTACGACGGACAAATCAAATGTATATACTTATAGATTTAAAAAAATTTTTTTCTTTAAAAAGCATAATTGTATGTATATACAATACAAAACAACAATTTGTTGGCTCAATATTTTTTATCAATACTTTCGATTTTAATTTAATATATTTTCTGTGTATTTTATATGTCAATTATCTCGACAATGTTACAGCACCAAATTTATATATCATTAGTTATATATCATTAACTTTAATAGACAAATCGATAACAATAAAAAAAAATAACATTGATTAGGATAATCATTAAAGTAACATGTTATAATATTTATATTTAGTGTACATAGTACACTGTACACTGCAGTGTGTCGAGAAGAAGCCGAATTTTAATTTTTTCGTTAAAATTAACAGCATTATGTAACATCTAAAGGATTATATTTAAACATACATATCCGTTCGACTATCTATCAAAATTTGATCGAAATTGGATAAGTAATTGTGCATTATCTAGCATCTATCATATTCGCCAGATTTACCATAACTATTTTCTATTGCTAAGAATGAAAATGACGATGCAAGGAATGTTGTGTACAATGATTGAAGCCGTGCCGTGACATTAGTTCAATGTACCCAGTATTGATGCAAAAGAAATATATTTCGAATAAACATATTGTAATTTTTGATAATGAAAATAAATAATAGTTTTTTTTATGCTTTTTGTTCAAATAGTTCGGTTTTTTATCGACACAATCTATATATAAAATTTATCTTAGTCTTCATAATGTTTGCAACAATTTTGTATGATTAAAACTGATAAAAAAAATTTATTTATATTGATTCAAATTTTTAACTTTTTTTAATTATTTTCATAATAAATAAATGCTACGATTTTATTTTGTGATTTGAAAAAGTCAGATCGCAGCTCATTCTTAAAGCTTGCAGTTTTTCCATTGTTACGTCCGCGGGTGTCTTCTTAGAGGCTTACTTAGTACTGATCGTGAAAATTTAATTCTAGAAATTTTCGTGTAGTACCAGTTTCGTCAATCAATAACGATAATTTAAAATGCTTATAATAATGTATCCCGCTTCTCTTCATTATAGGGGCTTTGAAATCTTATATTATCTTTATATAATTTATTTATACTCTTTTCTTCCTAATTTTCTGTATATGAAGCAAATCACGAAGATATGACGAATTTTCCCGACATCGAATAGTTCGTACGAACTATTTTATGCATCGTAATCTCGAAGATGAATTTCTCAAAAAAGTTGAATCGTATCTTCGTGTATGTATTATTTTACTTTCGTGTATTAATTTATACTCACGAGTACTCTATGTGGCGATAAGAGTTTTTTTTCAGTTTTTAGTTTGAAATCAGTATTTTTAACAGTGTTTTCTTATTGTGAGATAGTTTGTCTACTTCTCTCTACGCATCATGAAATGCTAGAAAGCAAACATGTTTTTTTTGTTATAGTATATTTTTTTTTTATTCTAAACTATTGAAAAGCTCAATCTCAGCTTGTTATTCCTTTGTAGGAAATTTATCATTGTTATATTATTTTTGAATATTTTATTTTTTCATAAATTATTAGACAATATCATGAAATTAGATGAACAAGTATCATTGTATTGTTAAGAAAATTCTACACATTTTATAATTTGATGGAAGAATCAAATTGTGTTTGTGTAGTTGGATATGCAGAAAAAAAAAAAAAAAAAAAAAAAAAAAAAAAAAAAAAAAAATTTCTACCCTGCAAAACATATCTCAAAATGAAGATGAACGATAAGGTATTATTTTTTATAAATATATTTATCGAGTTTTGTATTAATAGGATATAACTTTCACTTGTTTATTCTTCTACTTAATACCCAATTACTTAATGATACAAGTGTTATTCTAATTTCAAGATATTGAAGCAAATAATATATAGGCTTTTCTCACGAAAAATCTATATATATATAGTTTTTCTTTGATGAAATCAAGGAATTCTCAGATAATTTTTTAAAAAGTTTTGAAATACTCAACAGAATCTGCACGACGCGAAGCCGAAGATCATATCATCGAATCTGGCGCTCGACAGTAATCATCACACCGCGATCGATATAAAGGAGGAGTTAACATACATGAGTAGCAGCGAAGACCTAAAGAAGAGTCACAACGATTATATTCTGAAGAGGATTCCCGCTGGTGCCGAGGCGACGGTTGTTCTTGTCGGCGCCGTCGACTTTCTGGATCAGCCGACAATAGCTTTTGTGCGATTGGCCGAGGGTGTGCTGATGCCGTCCATTACAGAAGTTACAATACCGGTCAGGTTTATGTTCACTTTGCTGGGACCAAGAAATGCGGACCTGGACTACCACGAGATCGGTCGTTCCATCTCCACGCTAATGGCGAACACTTCATTTCATAAGGTTGCTTATAAGGCGAACGAAAGACGAGAGCTGTTATCAGCCATCAATGAGTTTTTGGATGATTCGATCGTATTACCGCCCGGTGACTGGGAGAGACAGGCCTTGTTGCCATTCAATGAACTCAAGGCGAAAAGCGAAGCTATCAGAAAGAGGAAGGCGAAAGCGCTGGAGGAGAAGAGTAAGCCAGTGCAAAGCGAGGCAGCCGTAAAAAAAGGTAATTTCTTCTTTTAAAATTCGATAAATGATCGACTCGTGTATTTTTTTTAATTCTTTAAATTTATCTTGACTTTTTTATTACGTTTTTATGTAACTAATCGCTCCTGTTCAATGAATAGCTCTTCTAGCTGGCGAAGAGGAAAAGAAAGATGATCCATTGCGACGCACTCGACGAATGTTTGGTGGCCTCATCAATGATATCAAGCGTCGCTATCCTTTTTACTTGTCCGACTTTACAGACGGATTAAATTCTTCCTGTCTTGCGGCGGCTATCTTTATGTATTTCGCCGCATTGTGCACCGCTATTACTTTTGGCGGTTTAATGAGCGATAAGACGCAGAATGTGATTGGCATTTCTGAAACCTTAGTTTCTGGCTCGTGGACGGGTGTGGTAATGGCTTTGTTTGCAACTCAACCATTGGTGATTATCGGCACGACCGGTCCCTTATTGCTTTTTGACGAGAGTCTATATACCTTTTGCTTGGCGAACAATCTCGAATTCCTTACTGTACGGGTATACGTTGGCGCCTGGATGGGCATAATCGCCCTGGTAATTGCCTGCGTCGAAGGTTCGGTTCTTGTGCGACTCTTCACACGTTTCACCGAAGAGATTTTCACCGGATTGATCTCCATCCTCTATATCGTTGAAACGTTTATTAAGCTCTACAACTACTTCATGCGTAATCCACTTCTCCACGAGTACAGCTTTGGTCCGGATGCCAACAATACCATCTATCCGCTCTATGCAGTCGAAATGAAGGTAACTACTTCACCGTGGAATAAGACCGAAGAGAATCTGTACTTGGAGAATCCCCGCGAATTAATACCAAGTCGCGACGCTGCTGGATTGTTGATCAATCAGCCCAATACAGCTCTAATGTGTACTATCCTTTGTCTCGGTACCTTCCTGGGTGCTTACTACTTAAGGATCTTTCGCAATAGTCATTACTTGGGCCGTAGCGCCCGACGAGCCTTCGGAGACTTCGGCGTGCCCATCAGCATCATCGTTTTTGTCCTGATCGACTATCTGGCTATGGTAAAGACAGAGAAATTGCTAGTTCCCGAAGGTCTCTCTCCGACCGTACCTGGTAGAAGTTGGTTCGTTTCTCCGACTGGCTTTGAAAAATCTATTCCTGTTTGGATGGCTTTTGCGTGCGCGATACCAGCTTTGCTGGTTTACATCCTTGTGTTTATGGAGACTCAAATATCAGAGTAAGTAAATTTAAATCGCGTGAGTTCCCAATTATCAGTTGTACTTGCCTTCAATTAATCAATTACATCATATTTGGTTCGCAGATTGATCATCGATAAGAAGGAACGCAAGTTACGTAAGGGTAACGGCTATCATATGGATATTGTGGTAGTTTGCCTAATGAATGTGGGATGCGGTCTAATGGGTGCGCCCTGGTGTTGTGCCGCGTCGGTGCGCTCCCTCACTCATGTATCCGCCGTGACTGTGATGTCGCGTACCCACGCCCCCGGCGATAAGCCGCACATCGTCGAGGTGAAGGAACAGCGAGTGAGCGCCCTTCTGGTCGCAATACTGATAGGCGTAAGCGTATTGATGGCGCCGCTATTACGCCGAGTACCGATGTCCGTCCTGCTGGGTGTGTTCCTCTACATGGGCATCTCGTCAACGAACGGCGTGCAGTTGTTCGACCGTGTAAAGCTGTTTTTCGTGCCAGTCAAGCACCACGGCACAGCAAACTACGTGCGGCGCGTGCAAACCTACAAGATGCACGTTTTCACCCTTATACAGATTCTGTGCCTAGTCGTGCTGTGGATAGTCAAAAGTACAAGGGCTGCCTTGGCTCTACCTTTCTTCCTCATCCTGATGATGCCGTTGCGCGCTCAAATGACCCACTTCTTTACCGCGGCGGAGTTGCGCGCACTTGACAGCAAAGGATCCGAACACGAGGTCGAAGACGAGCTCGATTTTTATGAGGAGGCTCCGTTACCTGGTTAGACTGTGCCTTAATCGACATGTCTTTTTCTCTCATACTCTTTCTCTAAATTCATCTATCTTTTCAACTATTTACTGGTATACCTGCCTCATACATCAGGGTCTCCTAAAGCGTCTAGTGCCAGTCAGAGAATACAGAGTTCTATTTTCATCAGATTGAGATGTATAATGTTCTAATGTTGGGTTTACTGATAGGGAACTGAAAAGTAATATCCAATGTATTTTAGATAAATGATCGTCGAGAATATCGACAATTGTAAGAAATTATTGGATTTTTTTTGTGAATTCTCAGTTGCACAAATCTTTCCGCAGATTCTTATTTCTAATCTACGTTCTTAATTTTTGAAGATGCTTGCTTCTGCAAATTTTTAATCTCTCATATATATTTAAATATGCATAAAACTGACATTCTACGGGCTTTTAATAAATTCTTGTTCGCGTACATAACATCGCGAATCTTTAAACTTTTATTTACAAATTTAATTACAAATCATTATTTTACAATTTTAATTCCAAAGATTATAGTATTTTTATTCCACAATTTTTTCCAAATTTTTAGATGCACGAATATTCAATTATATTCTTTGATAGCTGCTTTAATTCCGTCTATATTTATGCAGTTTTTTTTATCGCAAAGTTGTGTAAAAAGTTTCATTATAGTAAAGCGATTAAATTATTCGTGCATATATGTCTAATGAATGCTTGGATATGTTTACGTTCTTGAAATTAAAAGAGGAAAGCCTCTGAGTGCCTCAAGTTTGATCGTCCGACGATACAATGCTCAGGAAAAGTTAATGTAATGGCACGTAGAAATAGTGCCAAATCGAAATGCGTTATGGGAATAAGTTCGGCTAGGTGGTGTAATCGCCGAAAAATAATCATAATTCTTACAAATATTTTTCCTTCCTCTTCCTCTTCCACAAATATTTCTTTGATCATTCAGAAGTCTATACATCGTGCAATTTACAATTAATTATTATCTCAGATTCTTAGATTCTGCGATACATAAAATTTCCTCTCACATTTCTTCACTTCTTATATTCACAATTGCTTCGCAATGCACGTCCTTTATTTATTTGATATAGAATAGAAAATTTTCAATCTTTTATCAATACGCGATTTTACAAATACGAGATTCTGTCGATTTTCAATATTCCATGATTTATGATCAATGAAAATTCATATTTTAAACCTTTATAATCCGATTAATCCCATTGTTTCCGCAAACTTTTTTACATTCGCACATTCTTAAATCAATTTTGATTTCTGATTCTTATTTACATATAAATGTACGCTATTTTTAAATTCACAAGTACTTACACATATGTACCTGCATATTTTATTATGCACGCGCGTAATACGCGAATAATTAGACACTGCATACATTCATATACGCACACGCAACTCGTATATCTCATTGATTTGCACAAGTACTTACATTCTGCGAGAGGATACTTAAAGATAGGCGATTTCTTACATATGTATACCATATTTTTATATCTATAGACACGCATTTTACACGTTCAGATTTTCAATTCTGTAAATCTTTGTGTGGAATAGATCTTCCGTTAGATTTACGGTCTTTTCAATGAATATACGAGTCCTGCAACGACCGGAATTGCAGTATTTTATTCTGTTTGACCTAATTTCTGACGTGCTGCACTCGAATCCTATCAAATCATATCAATAAATTCATAAAATATATATTTATTTATGAAATACTATGATTTTAATCTACTTTTACGTTGGAAATTCAAAAGAAGAGTGTGCGTGCTTCCAGCAAGACTAAACAATCGATAATGTTATAATTGAGCGGTTCGGAGCCTATAATAAGGAATAAGGCTGGTGAAAGAAATAGAAGGCTATAATTAATTGAACAAACTATTTTCAACTTTAAAAGATATATATATATATATATATATATATATATACATACACACACACATATATATATAGATGATAAATTGTATTTTCATTCTCTTTAGAGTATGTTACTGAATCTCTATAAAGTCGCTTATATCGTGGGATATATTGATTGTTAATTAATAGTAGGATAGAGAGAGGAAAAATGGAGAAACCCTGATACTCTCTTAATCATTGTGATAGCAAGCAGAATTGCTCGAAAATCAAGACGATATTTAGACCAGCACTTTAATGTTAATAACAAACAAGTTTGTAATGCAGATTCTAATTAGCGACATTTAATCAATCATCGTAAATATTAATGAACACATGTGTATGCGAATACATATACAAACATCTGCATGAGTTACTGTATGGTATTATGTTATAATGAAGGCGAATTGTTGCGATAGAGCAATTGTAAATAATCTAATTAATGTACAGTATTAAAAAAAAAAAGAAAGAAAAGAAGTAATAATTAGCAATAGGCTCTCAGTAGCTGATTTACCTCTTAAATTTTAGCGCGACTTAAGGAATAAAATATATATTTTAATTGCACTCTGCTGTTTCATATTTACATCATCCCAATTTTCCGTTACAAAGTCTTTTATAATGTAGAAGTTTCTACTTTTATAATGTAGAAAGAGAATATAAATATTTCATATACTCGAAATTACCATTTCTGCGCGCTCTCTATAGTTTATCTGTGGATCATCTATAATCTATATACATAATAATAAAGATATTTCACCTATCGTCCTTTGGTGTATTACATACAAAGAACGAAATCTTAATGGAAAGATCCTATTTTCTGGTATAAGTAATATAATGGAAATTTGAGTTTTCTACGCAGGTAGTATGAAAAAAAAATTGATATATTTTTTACTTCTATATTTTATGTATAAAAATTATTATGAACACAAATAATCGGATAAATGGCTTCGCCGCGAAAATTAATACCCACGCTGAAACATCTGTCACCTCGGTCATTCGAAAATGTACCCAACATTAGGTGAGAATAAACATCTTTATTATTATATCAAGCTAAATAATCATAAGTAATCATTTAGTAGAGCATCCTCAAGTCCGAAAACTCCCAACAATTTAAAAACTGTGAAAAATGAAAATTTGTTGTCGCCGTTTAATATCGATACTCCGAATAGAATCAGATTATTAAGGGACGGTCTACCGAGAAAACATCGTTCTGTGCTAGGCACGGGTGCTTTCGGTACCGTCTACAAGGCGCTTTACAAAGGTATTTATCTTATTTATCTTATTAATCTTATTAATAAATTTTAGTGATTTTTAAAATATACAAAAAGATTAAAAAATCGAAATATAAATTTGAACACTTCTATTATATCTCCCTCTCTCTTTCTCACTCAGGGGATCAAGTAGCAGCCAAGATAATTCAACGGAACGATAATGAAGTAATAAAGTCAGAGAAACATGCAGCTGTTCTACGACATGCTAATATCGTGAAAATATTGAATATAGAACAGGGTAGCAGCTTATCGCTGATAACGATGGAGTTGTGTGGCACATCGTTACAAGACAGATTACAGGAATCAGTTCTATCCAAGGAGAAACGGGTTTCCATTTGGCGGGATATCGCCCGCGCGCTCCAATTCTGTCACAATTCCGCGGTGATACACGCGGATGTGAAAGCGACTAATATCCTGATGGTTGCTGATGATCGAGCCAAGCTCACAGACTTCGGTAGCTCTATGCTGATTGGCGAAACACACGATTTGATCAAGCCACGAGTACGCGTATGCAATTCGTTAAATGTGTTTATTTTTATTAAAAAAATATTTTTATCTTTAAACTTGCAGTAAAGAGAAAGTCGTAAAGAGAAAATAATTCCATAATTTTTAAAATTGTAAAGATATATGTACATACTCGCCTAATGACACTGTATCTTTATTTAAAAAAAGAAAAAAAAAAACACTTTTATCTCTCTATCAGGGTACACCAGGTTACACGGCACCAGAGGTACTCAGAGGAGATATACCTACATTTGCCGCCGACATTTATTCACTAGGAATCGTGGCTTGGCAAATGCTATCTCGGGAGGTACCTTTTCATGGATTACACATTCACACTATCATATATATCTCTGTAAAAGGAACGCGTCCTGAAAGTGAAGCTCTCGACGATGAATTCGGTGGAAGATACAAGGAATTGTTCAAAGCAGCATGGTCGCAGAATATCATGGACAGACCAGCACTAAGCGAAATTATCAATAAACTCGATCTATTATAATTAATTGTTAATATTTATTTATGCAAGAATAAGCATATAAGGAATCTTACTTGTGATACATAGCTAGATTACCACGTGTGTCTTGGAATAAATCCTGAGAATGATACTTGGTATGATGTGTTGAAAATCAGTTTTATGTATCTGGCATCTCGCCACCAGGTACCAACTGAAAAAAAATAAATAAATTATAAAAATTCTTGCCTCATTTTTCTTTTGCTTTATGTATTGATACTATGATTTTAAATACTTTAATCTTAATTCGCTTAAAATTAAATATAATATTAAATAGCATCAATAAAAAAACTACCATAGTAATATTGCTGCCATTAAGAAGGATTTGATCTAGCTTTGTGACTCTACGACCTTCGGGGGTTGCCTCACTTTCTGTCACATCCTCCAACAACATATTGACAAAATCATCGAAGCCTTGCAGAGTTCCTACAATCTCCTTGTCATTCTTCATAATGATATGTATTCGAGAACCAATGCATTTGTCGACTAATTCTGCAAATAATATTGCAAATAATAATGCATGAATGGGCTGTCTACGTATATATTTGAGAGAGATCGAGAGAAATATTATATACAATATTAGATATTATATATATAATATTATATATTTATATACATAATATTATATATTATAGTATATATTATATTATATATTATATTATATATTATATATTTTATATATATTATATATATTATATAATATTATATATGTAATATATAAATTTAAAAAAAAAAAAAGATTTAAAAAAAAAAGATTGTTTATATATACAAATTGACTATTTTACCTAATGGCAACAACGTAGATGGATTCGTGCTCACCGAAGTAGCCATGGTGATTTGTATACATATATATCAAAGAAGGAGTGATGGGCGGTATTTTCATACCTGTGATTTTGTAACTGTATTGAAAGACAACCGTTGTAACTAGTTATCAATTTTCTCTAATGGCAGTTATTTTATAACTGTGTACATATTTCATTCGTCGTCGTCATTTTGTATTGGAGTTTCCAGAATATCCCTATCTTATAGCCAATCGGCACATTCAATTTATGACAAATAAAATATTCCCTAAAAAATTAAGAATTTATTTGTCGTATGACAAATTATTCAAGTATGTTAATTGGTTGCAAAATAAAAAATTTCAAGAGATTCGAAATTTTCTATCCTACAGCAAAAAAAAGCTTGAGAGTGCGGATTCATGCAGTGAGTTTGTTCTCTAACATATTTATCGCTGCAAGTCCATAAGAATTGAGACGCAATAATAAATAATATATTGAATTATAATATTTTTTGTTTCAAATTTCTAAACTGTTATAAAATAACCCTATTAATTGCCAATTTTACCGCCTTCGGTTAGATTAACCGACGCTCTGTTAATTTTAACCGTCGGTTAACTTAACCGAAAGTGGTGAAATTGGCCCTTAATCATATAATAATACTACTATATTGCTAGTCATGTATCTTTCCAATAAGCGGTATTAGCGAAAACATTACGGTGCAGATGTATATCAACCTCTCGCTTCCATTTGCGTACTAGTCGCAATGCGCATACGCGAATTTTGTTGAGCCAATAATATTACATGTATGACCTTACGTATGCCAGCGCATGCGCATTACGTCAAGTACGCAAATTATGGAAGTGAGAAGTTGATATATGTCTGCACCATAATGTTTTCGCCCGCATTGAGCTTTGACTAGCAATATAGTAGTATTACATGTATAATTTAAATGAACAGTTATTTGTGAGTAACGATAACCGTTATAATCGTTACAATAAAATAACTATTTATCCCATTATTAAGGACCAATTTTACCACAATTGATTAAATAACCGACGGTTAAAATTAAGACCATTGCACGTTAAAAAATTTTAGTCTTAATCGTAAAGCCGTAAGTAAATCAACCAATCACAGTTCAAACATTCTTATTATGTTTTAGAATGTTTGATTGTGATTGGTCAATTTTCTTACGGCATTATGATTACGAGTAAAATTTTTTTAACGTGCAATGGCTTTCAGCAAGGTAGCAAAAGAAAATAGAGGTGAAGGAAAACCTAGCATTCTTATCATTTCAGTTGCCACTCTGCTGATTTTAATCGTCGGTTATCTTAACCGAAGATGGAGCTCCATAAAATTAGCCGGTCAAAATTCATTTTTATAATTTTTTTTTACGAATCGTTTGTTGGTCATTTGTTGGTGATTGTTGATCTAATTACAACGTTTGGTAGTTAATATATTTTTTTTTTAATACGAAAATAAACTTTTATGTGAAGTTAGCCGGAAAGATATTATTTTTACTTCAATCTTAGTTCAATCGATGCGCAGTCGTTTGTTGGTCACGGAAAAACTATAATTAAAACGTTTGTTGGTTTATATTTGCTTTGAAAAACGAAAAAAACTAATACAATAATGGTGGTGAAAGAAAGATTGATAAAACTTAAGATTAAGGGCAACCTTACCGATTTCAATGACCTTGATATATGTGGTCAAGAACATAATTCTAAGTAACTTTTTCTTCTAATTTAACGTCACTCGTTGCTTATTAAAAAGTTATTAACAAAAGAATTTGAAATATACCAAAGTACATACATGAACAGAAAACACTCGCGCACGCACACACACACATACACTCACACGGAGGCCTTCGGCCCCCCTCCCCCACCCGCCCCTCCCACTAGATTGGGTAAACCTTGCTTTACAGTGTAACATGTATTTTGTAAATTGTAAAGTGAGGTCCATCCTGCCTATCTGCGTGGGGATGGGGCCGAAGATCCTACTTGCATCTCCTGTGTGTGTGAATGTGTGTGTGTGTGTGTGCGTGCGCGCACGCGCGAGCACGCGCGTACTTCCTGTCAGAATTATGTCTTTGACAACATATATCAAGATCATTGAAATCGGTGATGTTGCTCTTAATCTTAAGTTTTACTCAATCTTTTCCACCACCATTATTGCATTAGTTTTTTTTTGTTTTTCAAGGCAAATGAACCAACAAACGTTTTAATTAGTTTTGACCAACAAACGATTGTGCATCGATTGAACTAAGATTGAAACAAAAATAATATCTTTCCGACTAACTTTACACAAAATTTTACTTTTGTATTTTCAAAGAAAATATTAACCAACAAACGTTTCGTAATTAGGCCAACAATCACCAACAAACGATCAACAAACGATTTGATAAAAAAAAAAAAAAATTATAAAAGTGAATGTTGACCGACTAATTTTACGAAGCTCGTAGGTGGTGAAATTGGCCCTAAAGAGAAGTCTGGATCTGAAAAAGGCCATCCCGGTTTTTTTTTGCAAAACAATCGACGAAGTACTGTTAAGGCCCTTTTTCATGCTGACATTTGACGCTCGTTGTCAAAGTCATGTGATTGTCAAAACAGGTCATGTGATGAAATTCTCAACCAATTGTGCGAACGGATATTAAATATCTCGCGTGGTGACAATGCGAACCTCAGTTTCAGGATTATCAATGTGTGATATCAGATCTGTTCTTTATAGCGGTAGCACTAGTTCAAGAGTTTAATCTTAAGGCCATTGCATGTTAAAAAATTTTAGTCGTAATCGTAAGTAAATCGTAAGTAAGCCGTAAGTAAATTAACCAATTACAGTTCAAACATTCTTATTATGTTTAGAATGTTTGATTGTGATTGGTCAATTTTCTTACGGCCTTATGATTACGACTAAAATTTTTTAACGTGCAATGGCCTTTACTCTTTCCAACGTGGAGAGAAAACAATTATTCTTTTGCCCTAATTGTAGTCCTTCAAAAAGTAAATTTTGAAACAATACAATAATCCAGCAATTCAGTAATTACGTTTAAAAATTTTCTCCTTGAAATCAATAGTAATTAATTGACCAATCAGAACAATGAAACTTTGTTTCTTCTGTTTTGATTGGTCAATCAAACCGCTATTTCATTTGTAGGAGTAAATTTTGGAACGCAATTCAAATATACAGGGTGTCCTATAATAACCATATCATTTCTCGTGTGCAGATAGAGCAAGTAAAACTGAAGAAAAAAATCCTTTACTATTTTTTTCTATAAAAGAATTATTATGGAGCAAAGTTTGGATAATCATCACCGATCTTTAGCCAAGCGCACGACGATGAACCGCGCGTCTGGTCTGCGAGAGCGTTCAGCTGTAAAGTTGCACAATGCAAGACAATAGTGATAGGAACAAGGAAATAACGATAACGATAAGCAATATCTAATGAGAACATTGCATTTTCAAAAAAGCAGATCTCTCATTGGATATTATTTTATTTATTGCTATCGCTATTCTCTTGTTCCTTTCGCTATCACCTCGCATTGTGCAAGGGCGCACAGCTTACTGACATGCGTTCGGTTAAAAGTCGGCGCTGATTAGTCAGACTTTATTCAATAATAATAATTCCTTTATTAAGAGCCAATTTCACTACTTTTGGTTAAATTAATCGACGATTAAAATCAACAGAAAATAGAGATGAAGAAAAACCAAGCATTCTTATCATTTCAGTTGTCACCGTGCTGATTTTAACCGTCGGTTAACTTAACCGAAGATGGTGAAATTGGCCCTAAGCGATATAGAAGAAAAATGTAAAGGATTTTTCATCTCGATTTCACTTGCTTTATCTGCACACGAGAGATGATACGGTTATTCTGGGACACCCTGTATATAAGCAGAACAAATCCGAACACGCCTAGTGAGTTTCGCAAGACCAATGATTCGTGTTGGTTTTCGCGCTATCCGATATGAAAGATTGACTAGTAACACAAAAACACGTGTCGGTTGGTGAATTTCGGTCATCGGTAGTCGCTGTATTTATTGTAGGTTAATCGGGACCATTCGAGCAGCGGAGTAATAGTATAGTAGTAACAGTAGTAGCGGTAGTAGTAGTAGTAGTAGCAGTAGTGTTGGCGGTGGTGGTTGAAGGCGTCGCGTCAAGAGACGTTTCGTTTGCACGCGCGCGTGCGAAAGGAAACGCGAGAGCCGCGAGGCGGCCATTTTAGTTTTTAGTGAGTATGACGTAGGAGGCTGGGTGTAACTTTGCCGTTTGTACGCGAGGGAAAAAGATAATCGACTCTCGCTTGAGGGGAGCGACCGACATCATTCCCGATGAGCGAGCAATTAAATCCACGCGGTCAGGATATTTTCGTATTTTCACGCGACTGATGTAAATCAGCTGTCCAGCTTGTCATTGTGAGGTCTCTCCGCGCATATATCTTGTAACGACGCGCGCGCGCGCGCGCGCTTGTGTTAGCAGCGCTCTTCTAAGGGGGGGATTGGCAGTCTCGGCGTGGCTAGAAGGGCTAGAAAGTGTGCAAACGAAGTCGAGCGAACGAACGAACGAACGAATCTCTCGACGAGAGATCTCTCTCTCTCTCTCTCTTTCTCTCTCTCTCTCTCGCCATTTCTCACCTAGTTTAGCAAAAGTGCACTCGTTCACGTGAATTATGAGCGAGGAAAGTAATCCGCGTACCCTGTACGTGGGCAACCTGGACGCCTCGGTGTCCGAGGATCTTCTCTGCGCCCTCTTCTCGCAGATCGGCGCGGTAAAGGGTTGCAAGATCATCCGGGAGCCTGGCAACGACCCGTACGCCTTCGTCGAGTTCACGAATCATCAAAGCGCGGCGACGGCGTTGGCCGCCATGAATAAGCGATCGTTCCTCGACAAGGAGATGAAGGTTAACTGGGCGACCAGTCCGGGCAATCAGCCCAAGCTCGACACCAGTAACCATCATCACATATTCGTCGGCGATCTCTCGCCGGAAATTGAGACGCAGACGCTGAAGGAGGCGTTCGCGCCCTTCGGCGAGATCAGCAATTGCAGGATCGTGCGCGATCCGCAAACGCTCAAGAGCAAAGGCTACGCCTTCGTGTCGTTTGTGAAGAAGTCCGAGGCCGAGGCGGCGATTAATGCGATGAACGGCCAGTGGCTAGGCTCGCGTAGCATCAGGACCAACTGGTCCACCAGGAAACCACCGCCGCCGAGATCCGAGCGGCCACGACACTCGAACAATAGTAAACCCAACTATGAAGAGGTATATACCAGCCGGACTCCCCGGATTGCTCCTGGGTGGTTGTGGTTAGAGTAGTTTCACTAATTCTTTATATTGTGAAACTTGCGATTAGGATTTTGTACTAGAATTATTTATACACAGTGATTTCTTCACTTGTGCAGGATGTTTTGAAGTTGAACGATCAAATATTAGCAGTACATTTCATGAGAAAAAAAGGTTATATAAACAGGTCTACAAACACTTTATTAAAATGTTATCGAACATGAATAGCGGATTCTCTGTTGATAAGTTATGCGATATAAGAATAGGTTGGCAATGTTTATTCAAAGAACATCAATTGTGTGATTCTTGAAATCATCAGATCTTACATAGCTAGACTTTTATCTGTGGGGAATTGTAAATATGATAATCTACTGTACAGGAATTGATAAATAAGATCAACGACGCATTCATTGAACTAAAGCTAGTTAGATATTACATATTGTATTAAATTTAATTTCCCAACAATGTTAATCTTGCATTAGAAACAAAAGATAGCATTTTCAAATGGAAAATTAAACAAATCTCTTTTTTCTCAATGTAACATAATACTAAAACTATTCTAGATCTGTTTATATAATTTTTTTTTTTTTTAATTTTTATTTAAAGAACATACAAAATTTGATCGTTTAACTTTGAAATATCTTGTAGAAATAGCTTGCGCACATAAAGACATTTAAAAATGGATTTGGCGTTTTAATTTAATAATAATTTTTATATGAATAAGAAAAAAAGTTTATGCAATTATCATGGATTTGAAACAAATAACTACTTTTAGTGATAAACTCATAGATTCGGATGAAAACAAGAGGAAAAAAGAAAATTAAATTTGTTTGTTTAATCTTAATTTTGTTAAACTTTACATAATGGTATCAAGATTAATTAATGTTTTTCCAATAGGTATATAATCAAAGTAGTCCTACCAATTGCACGGTATATTGCGGAGGTTTCACAAACGGCATCACAGACGAGTTGATAAAGAAAACATTCTCTCCTTTTGGCACCATCCAAGACATAAGAGTATTCAAAGACAAGGGATATGCTTTTATTAAGTTTACAACTAAGGAAGCTGCAACGCATGCCATTGAATCGACGCATAATACGGAAATCAATGGTAGCATTGTCAAATGCTTTTGGGGAAAGGAAAACGGCGATCCAAACAGCGTTGGTCCTAATGCCAATCATCAAGCTCAACAGGTTGTTGTTTACATACTTATTATATATGAGCAAGTTGTTCATGGTCCAGTCATTATATACACCATGTACATTTATATGTATTTATTTCAGATTTATTAGCAAGCATATTGAGAGCATTCGCACCCTTCTCTTAGGCCTATGTAAATTACTTTATTTATCTTTTGTATCCCATATTAGCTAAAATTTATATATATGTTTTACATCTTTTACACAACCGAGTTATATAAAAAAACAGACGTGAAAATAGACGTTATTTTTTTTTTACAACAGGTGACGGCAGGAGTAGGACAGTATGCGTACGGTTATGGCCAACAGATGGGTTATTGGTATCCGCAAGGCTATCCACAGATGCAGGGGCAATTTTTGCAGCCTGCACAATACTATGGTCAATATTATGGACAACAGGCACAATATATGAACAGCATGAGGATGCCTGCACCAAGTGCAGGTGCCTGGCAGCCGACGCAAGCTACCGCCACACCCCCGACAGCGAGTGCGCCCTTGCCGCCGGGTCAGCAGCCCACTATGGTAACATACACCATGCCACATCAGTACCCTACACAATGAAATTGATCATTGACCAGCTAATTGTTACGTACGATATAGTTGCCTCGGGGCTACTGCGAAAATTGTTCTGTCATATACCTAGAGCAACATTTATATTTAAGTTTTCGGGGATGTATGTGTATGGGTGTACGTGATTGTGTATAAGACTGTGTGTGTGTGTGTAGTGCACATATGGCAATGTCTGTTCTGTGAACTAAATATAATTTCGCGCGAAATTCAACGTTCACAATAAAAAGAAAAGCGAGGAAAAAAAAAAGAAAAACATGATACGCGGGAATCTTTTTTTTGCATATAAAAAAAAATATTTGTTCTGAAAAACGCGTTATTATTTTCTTTTTCACGTTCCCTCCTGTCGTAGAAACGTGTGTAATGTTAATTACATTGAGGTCTATATTTCTCGCGCATTAATGACATCTCG
Source organism: Cataglyphis albicans (assembly GCA_038406275.1). Classification (NCBI taxonomy): domain Eukaryota; kingdom Metazoa; phylum Arthropoda; class Insecta; order Hymenoptera; family Formicidae; genus Cataglyphis; species Cataglyphis albicans. The sequence goes on from JBCAUJ010000046.1 coordinate 1,922,420, forward strand.
TGCATACTCGATGCCACCACTGCGCGTTGCAACGTAAATATTTAAGTTTTACGATTTTGTAATGCCAATGTTGATCAGGTATATCTCCGAACTTTTCGTTGCGGCCCCTCTGAAAAACTCAACCGAGCCCCGCACCCGTTGATTGCGCTGCGCAAGCGCTGACGTGCGGCAATTTTGCGTTGTTATTAAATACTGTTTTCATATTTTTGCCATCGCGAGAGACAATTCCCTTTAGGGAGGGAATTTTTCCTTATTTCAATTTTAAATCATCGAACAACACACGCGCGATAAATGTTCATTTTGAAGCGAAGATAAAGAAGCGCATGGTATCAATACCGAACATAGTTAATAAGATTAGAAAAGCGTGATTATAGCTAGACACGGTGCCTGTGATGTATAGCTAGACAGACTTGCGAATGCGTGTACGCCAAGGCGTGCGGGGCTCCTTAACAAATAAAAACTCTGTGCGCGCGCGAGAGATTCGATTAACGAGTTACAATTTTTCTCGTTATGTGATATTTATCGTCGGTGGTTGATGTATAAAAAAACACTTTGCTATAAGAGAGAGATGAAAAGATGATTTTGCTATAAACATTAGTGAATCGAGATTTCCTTGTGTGAATGCGAATTTAAGCACACTAATCGCTACGACGATGTGCATTAACGGCGTGTCGACCAACGCTCTTTTTATATGCTACGTTGCTTGCCTGTTTCCAGACATTATGTTCTGTTCATTCGTGGAATGTTCGTAATTTATACGTTATGCTTATTATATCTTTATGAGAATCCTTGCCATGATGATTTTAAAAGGAGAAAATAAACAAGAATATATAGATCGTTCATGAGGATATAACAGCAAGTACAAAGAGATTGGTCAGTCATGTCGCCATCAACATATTCTATCTTAGACTGTAAGTAATTTAGTGACTCCTCACCGTTTATATAAACGACGTAGCCAATCGAAAAAAAATAATAAAAATAAATGTAATTTAAGTCTAATGATAATAGTGACGATAAAAACACACGCGCATACTTTCATCGGAATATATTTCTCAATCAGGGACGAAGATCAATTACACATTGATATCTTGATGTCCGAATTAAGATACAAGAGCATTGAAAATTAAAAACGTGCGTATATGTGTGTGCATATTTCATACACTTTAAGTATACAGATGTCGATAATTGATTTTTACGGTGAAACGATTCATTATTCATTCTTTCAATTGACAATCAGCCGTGATGTACGTCTACACACGTTTCTTCGAATTATCATAGTCTGTATGGCACGATTCGTGATTCCTTCGTGTCTTCCAAATTCATATAACGAAAATTCGCAGCACAATTGTAACAACAATTGGTTTTATTTTCCTTAGTATCCTTGTCAAAGTTCCTATATCTTTACTGCAGTTATATTAAATTATGATGCTAGCAGCGAAAAACATGTAAATTTTTGTATTGTAAAATAGGTTTTTTTTTTTTTTTTTTTTTTTTTTTTTTTTTTTTTTTTTTCCCCAACCAAAAACTGCCTTCTAACTTATTTTATATTTCCAGCAAGATTAGAAGAGAGTTTTCAATATATTTTATCAATCTATCTTATTAAATGTAATAATGATAACATATTACAAAAAGTTTACTTATTTTACAAGAGAAAATTTCACAATTTTTCGCATCTCACATCATAATTCAATACATCAGTAAGGGATCAGGAGCCTTAATCGCTTAAGTCAAATGATTGAATCTTTCCGATAGTGTACTGATTGAAAAAAAATATCAAGTATGATATGCATTCAACTATAAAATTGATCTCGCGTTGATACATCTTGCGAGTGATTATCGCACACATTTATTATTGCTCGTTTACTTTTATGTTTGCTCGGGGGTTGTTTTTAAAGCGTAAAACTTTCAAATATTTGGTAAGTAATTATATAATCTAAAATTATAAGATTTTAAATTATAATTTTACATGATTAATTATTATTGTACTATAAATAATCTTTTGGTTATCAAAAGTCTCTCTTATTATATAGACACGCGAGTCTTATTGATTGCACATAATTGTTCTTCGCGAAACAATTTTTGTCGAAATTGGATTTGTATGTGTTGCGTTATTCCGAACAGTTCAATTCATTTATTGAGGATCCTGATCCTTTGAGGAAATGAAATAGCTATCCCATTTAAAGAATGACGAAGCGCCATTTCATTTTGTATTGCGAAATTTTCTGAAAAAAATACAAGCGAATTTGATTCCAACCATATTTGATAAATATTAGCATCTCAGTTCACCACCGACGGTAAAATGCCATGAAACTTTCAAAATCAATTTGTATAAAGTCAGTATATAAGCGAGCCGAGATAAAAAAAGGAGAAAAACGAATGAAAACTGGAGATACGAGTAACGATTTGATTGCGACAAGTGATATCGAAAGGCCGGGAAGGCCAATTTGAGGAGAAAAAAAAAACTGATTTGTCTGTGGCGTAAAGCCAGCAGAGAGAACGAAAAGAAAACAAAAGATGTTATATAAAAAGTAATTTAGGTATGGCAGGGCATGGAGCTCTCAAAGATGCTTAGGATAATGTTATAATAAAAACAAATTATCCTTTGAATGAAAAAAAGGAATAAATATTTAAAATACATAATAGCTTACATTATTTTCATGATCCTTTGTTTCCAGCTTCCGTCCTATACTCCGTGCAGCGAGGGAATAATCATGGATCTTGGATGAAAACTCATTCGTTTCGCGCAGGTCTCCACTTAAAAAACCCTTGAATGTACCATGTTTACAAATACGGTACTGAGTAGCGCGTCATGCTCTCCTCGTTTGCCCGCTACAGTTATTCTTTCGCTGAACGGAATATATTTATGTATTTGATCCATTTTTTTCCTATAACAGCTATAACAAGTGAGGTTTATATTTTATGATTTAATTAATCTTTCTTAATTAAATCATGAATATATATATATACATGTATATATATATATATAT
>JBCAUJ010000046.1:1925912-1960091 GCA_038406275.1 Cataglyphis albicans
TAAAAGAAAAATTATAATATTAATTGCATTATTAGCGATAGTAATTTCAGTTCAAACATTAATAAGAATTTATATTAGTTTTCTACATTTAATGTCAGATCTTAAATGCAATTTACCCGCTCTATCATCGAAAATATTCGTTTTTCGAGCAAAACAATTTTTAAAAAAATATTCTAACACTTTCTTTCATCAGAACTCTTTTCAAAAGCAATGTACATATCCAGAACTATGCGAGAACTATTTTCGAATAAACAGAACTCTTGAAAATCGACCAGCACCTCATCTATATCATCTAAAATATGCGTTTTTCGAGCAAAACAATCATTTATTCGTCAGAACTATTGACAAAATATATCTAGACTATAGAACTGTACGGAATTTTATTTTTTTATGATTAAACTTTCGAAATATGATGAGACGCTATCATTTGTTGCCGGAAGTTAGCATCTCATTTTTTAAAACGCGATTTTAATTGTAAAATCACCAGAACTATTGTTAAAACTTATCAGGAACTATAGAACTATGCTGGATGCAAGTAATTCTGAAACATATTTGTGAGATGCTAACACTTGAGAAGCTAGGTTCACACACGTATTATTGTGCTTTCTTCAAATTTGTTGCATAATGCTATTTTCCAAATTGGTACCGTGATTCGATTCAATATATTGTCTCAAATCTGTTAATGATGAAAAGATTATTGCCTAATTATTATCCCCAACCTCCTATTGTCTCTAATAATTTTTTTTTTTTTATCAGGATTAATATATTTTTTTGAATTTCAAAAGATTTTGTTATTTTTATTGTAAACAATCACTTTTTTAGCATTGTACTCCGCAAATGTTTAGGTCACATGGCGTTTCCATTAGGTAACTCCATATAAAAACAAAGAACACTCCGAACTATACTCCATTGTTTAAATCACATCAATGCAATGAAATTAATCGTAACTCCAAAAATTGTCTCACGTAAAATATCGTGGTATCTTAATGGAAAAAAAATTGCGAGTAGTATCGGAAGAACCAACATCCGTGATCGATCAAATCGGGATTTCGTAATCAATTTAATATTAATGTATTCGATAATTCGCTTATAAGGATAAGCACATATGGATTCGATTCTTGGTGCTTACGCAACGGTTATTAGTTACAATCCTGCATATGTTGACGATTAATCGAGTAAAGACGATTCCTCGATGCGCCTGGATTGTGGACTCCAAAATTAACTTTTTGGAATAGAGTAGCGTTTGATTGACCAAACACACAGGACAAAGAAACTTTTATTTCTTTCATTATTATTGGTCGATCAAATGCTATTCTATTTTAAGAAAATTTTTAAATTTTGAAACATTAAAATCCACTGGAATTAAAACTTAAAATTTACTCCTCGAAGTGCTTGATCGATCAATGAAAACATAGAAAATTTAGTTTCTTTTATTCTGATTGATCCGAATGTCACTCTATCCCAAGAAATAAATTTTGAAACGCAACTCTGAAAATTCACATCGTAAGCAACTATAGCAAATACATATATCGCGTGAGCAATGTGGAAGTATGCGATTATACGGCGAGTTCCTGGCAACTTTTCTCCCGATCGAAATCACGTGCCGTCCGCGCGAATCTCGCGTCTTTGCCTGTATCGCGCGCATACACGATACCAAATGGTTATTGACCTGCGACCGTCAACAATCAGGCTAATCAGTCCCGCTCGAGGTCGTCCCGCTTTTACGAAACTATGTCAGAGTTAGGAGACAATCGCGATGAAGTGATAATGCACACGCCATTTCCTAACACGGATCTCCATCCCTTATATACAGCTTGTTCTACATGCACGAATGTGTTTGATATGAAGATCTCATTACGATTCACATTTACGGAACCTCATTACCACATATGCTTACGCTCGATTCGAACGATAGCACGTGTAAAAGATAATGTGTGCGATTAAATTTGTTTATTTAATCGACAAGAATGAATGAAGTCTATTACTACGCTTATTGCTATATCTCTCTTCGGTATTTTTCTCTCTCCTTTTTTTATATATGAACCAATAGCACATTAGAAGAAAATTAATGCTACCTTCTTAGAGAAAACTGGTAGAAAGTATCTAATTTGTACGATCGGATAAGATCTTTTATCATTGTCTGATGATTATGTAATGATCGATTTTTAATGTTATTACAATGAAACTCATTGGGACAAAAATATTAGAAGTTAATTATAAGAGAGAGAAGACACAGCTAAATCTCTTCTAATATTATAAAAATATTCCACTTGTCACTGATGTATGCCATGTGTCAAAATATCCGGAATGCTAAATTTTAACGACCAATGTCAATGACACGAAAATATTGACATGTCATGTATACTATAGTATATTTTTATATACAACAAAACTTTACTCTCGCAGAACGTATCTACTGTATAATTTCTTTTCTAGAAAAATAGAAATGTTTATTATATGTTTCCTTGAAACAGAAGAGATTTACTATCTATTTCACAATCTATCATGATCGCGATAAAACTCACAATGATTGCGTCGGAAGTGTAAAAAGCCAATGACTCACTTGGAGATGTTGGATAAACTATCGTTTTAAAGTTTCGCTACATTACATCTACATTTTAATTCTTCTCTCGCCAAATCGGTTGAGACAATAAAAATTATAAAGCACAGCCGCTTTCTCATTCGCTATTGTAAGAAAAATTTATCTCCGATATATAATAGCGATATGATATAAATATAATAAATATAATAATTATAAAAAATAAATAATTTAGTAAATAAATAATAAATAAATAATTATAATAAATATTCGCATAAATACTTAGAAAAATATAATGTATTTAAGCGAATACTCTAGAAAAGAACCTGTAGGTTGTTAATTGATTTTTTTTTTATTCTAAATAGACTTTGAATACGGTGTATGTATAAATAATTCAAAATTAAAAAGATGTATTTTTGTTATAAATGCGCCGATGTGAAATTTAATACCTCATATTCAAAAACCGAAAGTTTTGTCAAAAATTTTGTTTGTACCCAAAATAGTTTTACAGTTTCTGATAAGTTTTAGAAATAGTTCCGGCAAAAAAATCTTAAAAAATTGCATTTTGAAAATATAAGGGTTTGCCAAGGATTTCCCGTAGTATCGCAAAAAATGCCATTTGAATCTTATAGTTTTCGAAGAATTATATAGTTCCTTATATATATATTAATAATATACATTTATAGTTCTACCAAATTTGTTAAAAAATTTTTTAATCTGGAAGCTAGCCTCTTATCTTCCGCTAAAAGTGGCTTTCTTCAGGTGTTTCTTCCTGTAGTAGATAATTCGGTGATTTCAAGTTAACATCATCAAAAGCACGAAATAAATAAAGAACAATTCTTTTAGATAAAAATTTTCTTGCACTTAATGTTATTTATCAAATATAAATATATGTAATCGTATATATATAATTTTTTTTTTTTTTTTCAAATAATATCGCCAAAAAAATATAAAATTATCTTTTTATATATTTAAATTATTCATGTATTATTTAATATACTATATATTATGCATGCAATTGTATGGATGTGAAATAAAATAAGCTGTTATCAAATGGTACGTGTGATAAAAGCGCGATATAGACGTGACATACATTACGTTGCGCATAAGGTTTAAAAATTCAAAATTAAAATACTAATATTTAAAAAAAATCTAAGTTCACTGTTATAAAAAATTAATTAAAAGCCCCATGTATAAAACTTTTATCTAAAATATTTTTTATATACCTCATGATTTTGATGACATTTGCTCAAAATCATTTATACGAGTTATCCTTGAAAAAATGTTCAATCTTTAAACGTGTGTGTATGTGTGTGTGGATGATTTTTAAAAATCATGTGTCTTTTATTTTAAGCTATTCTTTTTCAACACTATATATCCAAAGCAAATATTAAAATCGAACAGAGATATTTCCATGTTTTTTTCTGTATGTATTGTTGGAAGCAAAAAGAATGCGAAGATAACTGCGATGTTTGTACATACGAGATATTATGTCATTGCCAATCAAGTAATGTGATATTACATTTATTGCAGTATGCATTCAAATGCATACCGATCCCGATATGGAATATCATTTATCGACATATCGCTCTCTATTAGATCATCCGACACCAGTCAATGATATTCTTAAACGTACAAGCATAAACATTTCTCGTGTTCAATTTATCTTTAGAATATTAATTATGTTAATATCAAATGTTGTTATCTCATTAAGTCAGTAATACCCGTTTGCCGAAGCCGAGGAAAGACAGCTTCCTCCTAGACCCATCGGTGTTCTCCATCCTTCACCGACCACAGCAGCTGATGGCGCAGCTATCAGCTTAAGGCTGTGTCTTTTTCCTGGGTGCCCGGCCGATCCTAAGTCGGGATGGCGATGTCCACATGTGGAGTAGTCGCTGTGATGACAGCTCCGTTCTGCTGGCTGCTGAAACACAAATGATCACAATTGCGATTAATACAATACAATAGAATAGCTGTGACAAGAATAAAAGCAGTTATATTTATTCAGAAGATTAACATGTAGGATGTATACATTCCAAGATTTAATAGCGCGAGTTCATGCATTTGTTTAGCAAAATAAAAATATTTATAAGTTGTAAAATTGAAAAAAAAAACGGTCCATTTACCGGCTCGAACCGGACCAAACGCATTCTATATATGTATGTGTGTTCTAATAAATTCTAAATATATCAATATTTTGGTATTTTTGAATATTTTCAACATAGGTATTGAAATAAAAAAGATACGATACGAATCTTTTTGAGGGAATCATTCAGATAATACCGATGCCGAGAATAATTGCTCGCGGACTAATCGCAAAGAGCTCTCATACGATACGATATGACCGCGATAAATACTTTCTTTCTCACTCTACTACTTTTATACCCGCCATTACAACTTATCGTTAGAAATACTTAGGCACGAAGCAAATATCAACACATCGATATCTTTTTAATTTAATGCAATCTAAATGTCAATTTCAATTTGTATTTGCTCGAAATTGAAATCATAGTTACATGCGAATACGCCTTAACATTTTCCCAAAAATTCGAATCCGAAGATTGTGCCGTGAACGAATAATTCATTATACATGCCTCGTTAGCTCTTACCTCGTTATCTGTTATTAATTGTTAATCTATCGCGATACGCTGACAATCGCGAACAGAGTCAATGCAGTCAGTCTTCTCTTAGAGTCTTGTCTTCGGTTACGAGCTGCGATGGTAACGAGATGAGATGTAACGACATGCACACTTTTCTTTCTTGGAACATGTGTGTTCGTGTGATTGGCAATCAACATAATTTAGTCTGTCGCGTGGCTTGACACGTAATTTTTCATCTTTGTTCTATTGTACAATTATATAACGACGATTACATCAACATTCGGCATGCAATATTAGTCTCTTTTGTGCATTACAATACACATATATTGTATCTACAATTCATATACTATATACTTATATTGTTTAGCACTTCGACACTTTTTTACTCCGCCATGTCTCGAGACAATTTTCGCAAATGATACACTGGTAATGTACCTTTTACTTTACTTCGAGTATCTCCTACAGTCCCAAGAGTGCCATAATGATCCTAAAAACTCTTGATGATAGATTTCATTTACACAACAGACATGAAATGCGTGCGAATATATAGATATATGGATCTAAAGGTGTTTTCACAACAATGCGATATTACATTCGTCATTTCTTATCAATATAAAAATAATTACACGTTATATACAGGATCCCGAATGTTCCAGTCAGATTTTGAGATCTTATAGGAAATTTAATTCTGAACAAGAAATTTCCTATAAACATGGGAAAAACCTCTGTTAAAGGAAGAGCAAAAGGTGAAAAAGAAAATGAAATATAGAGAAAATGAAACTTAATAAATTTCTTGAAAAAACGATAAAAATAAAAAATAAAAATCTTTTTCTTTTATAAAAATAAAATAAATTTTTTTAAACCAAAATAGTACGTAATAGTAGAAAATGAATAAAGACGTGAAAAAACTAACTGTTCTCAAAATGTCCCCCCTAGCTCCAATACACTTTCGGCATCGAGTAATTTATTTTTCTACAACTTTTGTTTCGATACTTTTTGTTTAAAGACGCACATTTTACATATTTGAAAAAATGTGTAAAGTAATCACTATTTCAGAGATTTTTGAGCGATAATTTCTTAAGAAAACATTTTTCGATCCATGTTTATAGGAAATTCTTTGTTCAGAATTAAATTAAGATGTGAAAGTCTGGCTGGAACGTTCGGGGCCACCCTGTATATATGTACGAAACTAGATTTCGTAAGTATTATTTATTCGATCTCGTACACATATCTTCCTTTCTAGCCCTTCAAACTTTTATATTTCTGTGTTAAAGGAATGGTAGTTATATTCAAAAATATACACGGTTTTCCGTACGATTTGGCGTGAAAGCACCTTAAACCTGTATTGTAACATTATAATAATGAGGAGATCTTGTAACAAAAGAACCGGCCGATTCTCCATTTGTCGTCGTTTTTGTTTGTTCGACGAAAAGATGGATCCTTTGTAGATGCAACATCTGCTATGACGTTACGACAAGTTTTCTTATTTTGAGGCGCCTGTTTTCACACACACTCGCGTTCTTATCCTGTTAAGTTCTACCCGTCATTCCATAGAAGGACACAATACAAGCAGCGAATTGTGCGAGACAAATCGTTCATATTTGATGAAATATGCATTAACAATTTAATTATATATATATTTGAAATATACAAAATCGGTTAGAATAATTTGCTTACTATGCACTGTCTGTGTGACGTAAGTTTGCCGGATATTATATGAATCTGCAAACATGCAAAATATAAATGCCCGACATTCTTGGCAGACATGCTTCATCAAATTTTCAGCGACGAAATGATGAATTGACATTAAATTATTGTAGTTATCGAGCGAATGCAAGAATAATATTTCCGGAGGTCGTTTAACGATCGATTAAATTTTTTATTAAACAAATACGAGAATCGAATGTAAAATAATAAAGTAGTAAGTATCATTACGAGCTCGTTGAATTAATTTTTATTACCCAACAATTTGAGACACATATAATTTTTATGATAGACCAACTTGCGCGTTAAGAATTAAAATTAATAATGCAGGAAGGAATTCTTACATATACACATTTGTCATGTAAACATGTGCAGATACATCAAAAGAAACGAAATAAACATCGATTTTCCGTCGTGCATTCTTTAAAGAATGTATGCGCTTTTTCCTCTTCAATATTCGAGGAATGATCTCCGATGATTGAGGCCGGTAAGCGACGTGACGGATGCCGGCAGGATTTTTCGAGATCCTGCACGTGCAAATGGACGAGACGACTTCTTGTGAGAGAAAGGAAAGCTTACGTTTCCCTCGATTTGGCGTCGCTTTTGTGGGACAAGGTTATATAAAAAACGAGAGGGAACATCGCGAAGGTTTTCGACCTGGTTTTACATAGAATTCTGATATATATCTCACATATACGAACGTCGAGCCCATTAATGGTAGCGCAATTCATATAGAAGTTTAATTGTTTAACTACAATAAATCTATTTAAAATTTTAGACAAATATATATATAAAGATAGAGCTTTTCAATTGTCTAAAAATTGCATTGTTACTATTAATCTATATAAAGTTATTAAAAAAAAAAAAAAAAAAAAACTAAATGTTAGGATCAAGATGTGATCTAATCGTCTAGTGATGATCTATCTTACATAACTTGGTCTACAAAAAATAATATTTTTAAATTGCTGTTCAAGTTTTATTTCCCTTCATATCTGAAGGTAATATTTTGTAATAAATTGTATTCGGATGAGAATTGTTATATGTAAATTAAAGTGTAAAATGGCTTTAAAGATGTATAGGATAAGATGAAATGGACCGCGCATTCCTAGCCGTCAACAGACCTCGTAAAACCTCCTTCCGTGGAAAATTCCATACTGGTGGCAGATGAGAAGCGCGAGAAGAAGGAGAAAGAGCCTCTCGACCTGATCTCTTCTGTAATTTCTGTAACCGCCCGATATTTTTCAATGAGGGAAATCAATTCTGGAACCAATTCTATTGTACATATAAGTAGAAAACCTTCAATTTTTTTTAGTTGCCTGTCATTTTTTTAAGTTATATCATCATTTATTATATCACATCGTTAACATATATTTGCAATAAATTGTGAGAACAGACAAATTATTTGCGAAAAATTAAGAAGAAACATTGCTATCCTCCCCCCCCCCCCTCCTCCTCCCCTACAATGTTATGACAACGTGCAAACTTTATAATAATACCACCCGCTACGCGATGACACTTACTCGATGCAATTAACATGCTGTTAAATTATTACGCATGCAGCGTCGTCCTGTTTTTCTTCTTTTTTTTTTTTTTTTTTTTCTTTTAACTATCCATGCCTCAATTTTTCTTAATTGTCTTTATATAGTGACTAAAGATAATACACAAACTACAATTTAAAGGAATTCTTCTAGTGTTAAATATATATAGATATACATAGAGTGTTCTTGTAAAATTACTGTAGTACTCAATGTGGACATTCATACACAATATGGACACATATAATATTTCTAAATGGCTATCAATTCTGCGAAGTAATAGAAATTATGAAAAATATCTTTTAGACACAAATATATATATATATATATATATATATATATATATATTGTGTCTAAAAAATATTTTTGATAACTCCTATTATTTCGTAGAATGGATAGTCACTTAGAAACATTCAGTATGAATGTCCATATTGAATCACACGACAATGTCTTAACACGCAATTTTTATGCACATCAGGGTATATTTGGTGCACGTGATTCGTTTCTATAATGACATAATTACTTGGTTATTGTTAGAAAATAATAATTTTATTAATAATAATAATAATTGTATTAATAAAAAATTAACATGATAATTTTTTTAAAAATAACTTTATCCCTCTTCGAAACAGCATGACCATCTCTCGAGTAACTAACTAGTCATGATAAAATATATAGAGACGAAGCACGCGCGCTAAATATACTTCATTATACGTGCAAATTCATATGTTAAAGAAGGTATTTCTCACGCCGTGTGTACACTCAAGACATCACGAATGCCTTCACGTTTGAAGATAAATAGCTACTTCAGGTCAAACGCATCTAGATATTCATGCATCATTACTCTATTAGTTTTGGGATGAATAAGCAATATTATCATCGAACAGAAGATACAAAACAAATTATATTACATTCTTTTAATCTTACATTTAACAGATCAAGCAGCTGTCAAACTAATTGTTACCGAATCAATAGTCATGATGCGCGAATATATGATGTGTAAATATTTTCAAGTATGAAAACATTAATGATGCCGACATACAAAATTTTATAAATTATCTACAACTGTCTATAACTTTGTGGAAGGAAAGAAATAAAGAAAAGTGAGTTTTTTTTTTTTTTTTTTTTTTCTATATTGAAAAAGTCAATACCTTTTAAGTTTCTTTGGCGAGAAGATATATTTCCAGAGATATTTCCACTCCTTCTAAATCTACGAGGTAGTCTTGCATTTCGCTTTCGGAATTATGCAAATTAATCGGCGGCCGAAATCCCGTATGGGGAACGAGGACATGGTGTCCCTCCGTGGTGCTCAATGTACGCCGATGATTCATCGTCACGAGACGTCGCGTGTGCGATTAAGCTCATTGAATGCGAGACCGTCTCGTGACTTCGATAACCCGCGACAATCAAAGCTACGAACTTTGATAATCGCCGCGTGATATTTTACATGACGATCAAACGGGAAATGACATCGATGATGGTGAAGAGATTCCCGAAAAGAAGCAGCTTCCTGGATTTCGCGAATCGCGCTGGGAATCGTAGCTTTGAGAGTCGTCGAGATTATAAGTTGCGATTTACAATTTACGACGCGCTAAAAAGAATTTGTTCGCCTTAATGCAAATGCTATGAATTGCATAAAAATTGAATATAATATTCTTTGCGGTATAATATATTGGCAATTAAAATTTTGCGCGGTTTCTTTGCATAGTTTAAGAGGAATTCTAAGCCAAAAATATTTTGGCGTATCTCTATGAGTCGGGGAAAAACATAGATATGTATACGGCGATTGCACCTTTGTAAATAAAGCTGTAAATAAAACATGTAAATAAAAAAATCTTGCCATTATAAACTTTACAAGAAATGCTTTGTAAAAAATACAAAACAAACTTGAATGTCGCGGGTTAAGTGTCGCGATGGCTACTTATTATCATCAATTCAATGAATCATTTCTATCGTAAACAGACTAAACTCGTGTCCCAACATAAATGTTTCGCACCGAGAGTCTGAGAATTTCATATAATAAAAACTTGCTGATAATTATCAACAATCATGAAATAAATAAATAAACAGGCGGCGTCTAAATACAATACAGTACATATAAACGAGGCTAATCATTATAATAAGAGTTTAAAAGACATCAAACACTTACAAGGCTTGGTTACCAAAAAGTTACCTCTTTGCCTAAGATAATAATTAATAATCTTTTTTTTTAATAATATACAAACTTTTGCTTACAATATAAAACTGATTTTGAAGAAACTGTTGCAAAAAAAAATTTGTATAATTTTATATAACACATCACTCAGTAAGTCTCCGGTCTAACTAAGAAAAACAAATTTTTTTTTAGAAATCACGTGGGTCTGTCAACAATGTTGCCATATATGTGTCAGACCGGGGACTTATTGAGTGATGTGTTTGATTATTATATTACACTGATCTCTTTTATGCGTGTGAGAAATGTACATAATATAAGACATCTTTAATTGTGTAAACTAATTTATTAAAATGTATGCGTAAAGAGAGTATCTTAAGATCTTCAAGATCTCTGCGGATAATTATATCTCAATCAATTATACAGATATGTTATCTTTAAAAGAGATATTATTCGAATATTATCTCACAATTAACACTTCAGATTTGCTGATATTTAAAAGAAAGTAATGACCTTGGTAGGATGATAAAACGTATCGCGAGACATATCTATGAAACTGCAACGATTGAAACTGAATTATGGATTGCGAAAGAAATTTGACTAAACCATCGAGTAATAAATAACGAGGTCCTCTTCTTTCATCGAATCAATCGTTCCTGACAGAACACAAGCTTCGGCATAAAATTGATATTCTAGAATTTATGAATCGTTTATATACCGAGAACAAAAGAAACGTTTGACATTCAATGATTTTTAAAAGACATTTAATATTTATTAATGTCACTTAATGTTTTTTATTTCGCAGAAGCTTGTGCTAATTAAAGCGACTTTTTCTGTCGGCATTGGTTTCAAAAGTATACGTTATACAACTTTTTGTGGAACAAAAGTTTCCATTCTCCCTAGGCCACTTTGCATTTTAAATAATCAAAAAGCCCTATCACTCGCCGAGAAACAGAAGTAGCGCGTCTATAATTATAGCAATTATTATACTGTTTCGGCACGAGCTAATAACGGGTTGGTTCATCAATCACGATTTTGTCCCGGAGCTAACATAAGTAACAACGACGGAAACTAGCATAACAAGCGTGCATGTGACGAGGGAAAAAAAGTTGTATAATGTATTCGAAAAATCCCCGTCCATATATATGTATATATATAAAGAACACGTGACGTACCGCTATTGTCACCCAGTTCGAAAATAGAATAGGGACCGCCTATTCCCGACCCTGTTCATGTCCCGGTCCTTATTTCCGATCCCGACAACTGTAAGCTCTATTTCTATTCGACTCGAATTTTCCTTTCCACGCCTTGTTCCGCTTATTATCCAATCTAATTTTGAATGTTGGCGCGAATCTCTTCTTTTACGTGTCGGATTTTTATATTTATCATTTTATTATTATTTATAATCTTTTTATTTATTTTTTTTTTTTTTTACTATTTTTTTATTATTTTTTAAAATTATTTTTATATTTATTATTTTATTTTTATTTATTTTTTTTTGTTATATGTTGCGCACGTGTTCGTGCGCGCGCGCGTACATTTATTTTATCATGACTTTTCTAGTTTCCCACGAGAAAGCTTTATTATCTATTCGCATTTATCGCGCTGACTCTGATGTACTTTTGTTATCGCACATTCCGCAGAAAACGCCGACGCAGGGCTCGAATATGCGTATCCTGCTCGCCGATTCCCGCGATAAGCGGTCAGCAGGAATTCCTTTTAGCGCATAATAAAAAAAAAAAAAAAAAATTCCTTTGCCCGCGACGATTCGTTTTGCGCGATGCACAAACAGGTATTTAATAATCGACACGTCAGAGATGTATGCGAGTAATAAAGTCCGAAGTGAGAGTCATAACTTTTGATATTACGACACGAAAAAGAAATATGTATGCGTGGTCCACACCTATCGCAATAAATCACTCAGTGTTGTCAAAGTATGTAGCTTAGTTTACGTAAAAAAAAAAAAAAAAAAAAAAAAAAAAAAAAAAAAAAAATTTTATAATACGCGTTAATTCTTCACTTAATACTTCATATATTATTCATAAGTAATGTACTCTGAAGCGTTACGTTCGAGAAGAAAGTATCGTATACTTTTTTTTTTTACAAAGAGTCTTCGTATACTTTCTGTTCTCAATGTGCATAATTCTCTCATTTCTTTCCCTTCTCGAGAAACTCGAACAAAAGCGTATACGGGTATAGAAACTCTCGTAAAATATCGGAGAAATAGCGATATGTAGAGCAAGAGAGGCATTGCTATTCCGGCTCGCGTTCGCCATCGTTACTTCCGGCGAAAATGATCCAGGCACACGCGATCTATTGTACATAATGTTGCATATGTACATACCTAGGCTCCGAATCGATCGTTGGACGCGCACGACTCGCGCGGGCAACGGCGTTGTCGTGGCTACTCGAACCAACTCGAACCAACTCGGACCACGTACGGGACCAGTTTCCGTTCTCCTGGCTCGATTCTCCGGCTGCCACCGCTTTCTCGGCGTCCACCACCGACCACCGGCTTTTACGAAGACCGATACGGCATATTCCGTGTATTTACAGAGCGTACTATACAGTATCGAAGAATATTGTGGGCAGAGAGTGTGCGGTAAACGCGCGCGCGGCGATCATGCGCGCAAGAGCGGCGCCGCTGACAAACTGATGACCAGTCCTGAACGGGGTCGGCTTCCCATGGGAAACGTCGTCTGTCTCGCTCGCACCGTCCGTTCGCCGCCGTTCGTAACCGTAGATGACCGGGAGAAAGGAGGAGAGCGGGAACTGAATTTCTGCCTGCGACCGGCCAGCCGGCCCAACCAACCTCACACGAACCGAGTCGAGCTGCCCCGAAGCGGGTTTATTCGTTTGCGCGCCGATGCTGTAGTCTTTTAAAATTGAGATTCGCGAAATCAAATTAAATTTCTCATTCGAACTCCACTTTAAACTAAAACTTTTTTTTTTTTTTTTTTTTTATCGAATCGTCTTATCTGCAGATAGAGCAATATATTCTTCGATTATTCTGTTTAACGTCAAATATATAATATTTTCAGGATATTTTTATACAGAATTATCTATTACATTTATATTATATTATGTTTACGTTATATTTATAATTATATCGAGTTTTGATTTGAATTTTAATTTAATTTGTAGTAGTGTGAATTTTAGATTTTCGATTTAATTTTAATTTTAATTTCAAGTTTGATTTTGATTTTAATTTTAATTTAATTCAACCGTTAATGTAAGAATCGAATCGTAAACTGGAAGTCATCCTAAGCCGAAAGGCAAGGGGATTAATAAATACAATACAGAATCATTGTAGAATATTCTCGTGTTAAAAGAATATTTTATAAATCTGCTTAGAACTTATATTTTTGAAGTTCTATGCAGATTCATAAAACGTTTTTCTTCTCACTTTATTGGAATATTCAAACTGGAATATTCAATATATTCATCGAAGGATATTTATAGGACGTTTATAGAGTAGGTTTGTGCTACCTGGGCATGCAATCCGCCGTTCTGCATAATTCCTATAATTGACAATTTATGGACACATCGTGTATCATTTAGAAAAGTAACACAACTCAAAAAATGTGATTTTTTGGGAAAGCGAAAAAAAGTTACGTATACAAAATCTAAATAAATGCAGATATTATTGAATAACTTTTTTTTTACAATAAAAATTAATTATATATATTATTCCACGTACAAAATTCTTATCAAAAATGTTTGAAATTTTTGTTACCATGGTAGCCGAGGTGGAATTTTTTCCTTAATGAAAATTTGAACAAATTAACTCAAAATAGTTAAATTTTGAGTTATATCACTTTTCCGTGTGATGATATTTAAAACTAAAATTTGATACATAGTATATTGAGTGACGTCTTATTATTTGACCTAAATAAACAAATTTTTTCAATCTATTATATTTGTAATATTTGATTGTTTCTCCGTGTCTTTTCTTTTATTTAAGGATGTTTCATATCTATTTTTTAAATATTAGAAATTTAACTAAAATTGTACAAAATGTTCTTAGATATGTTCAGAAACTTATTCAGAAATCTTGAATCAATTCGCTGAAGCGATCAAAAGTTATGAGAATTTTAAATTGTAGAAAAATATTATCTGTCTCTTTCTCTCTTTCTGCAAACACTCGTTTTTCATTGTTTCTTGCAGTTGATTTCAGGGGATATTTATCAAAAGTTTTTGCCACAAATTAGGAAAAATATTCATTACAACTGTTTTCTTTTACGAAGACGTCAAAATCTATATTATTTTGTGATACTTTAATTCTTCTCATAATCCGGATTTATTCTTTTGACTTTTCAAACAGTATAAATGTAAGAAATTTGTTTTTTTTTTTTTAATTTTGACAGTTTTTTTGCTACTATAATATTGTACAAGCAAAACATCCTTAAGTTTTATTTATATTTTTATAATATATCTATGTGAACCAAAAATTTCTATTGATTTCGATTGATCTTATCTTTTGGAATAAAATGAAAATATGTAAATGTTTTCGTTTAAAGTATAAGTTATTTTCCTTTCTTTATTTTTTCTTTTTCTTTTTTTATCTTATTTTTCTTGTAATAAAACGAAATAACTATAGAAATATTAATTATATCAAACTGGAAAAAGAGAGAGAGAGAGAGAGAGAGAGAGAGAGAGAGAGAGAGAGAGAGAGAGAGAGAGAGAGAGAGAGAGAGAGAGAGAGGATATATTTTGACATAAACATGCAAAAGAAAGGGAAACACTTGAGAACATATTCGATATTTTTATCTGCAAGTTATTCGTGGACGAAAAAAGAAAAACATGAAAGTCGAATCCCAGATACTCTGATAGCCAAATGTCTGTGAGGTTGCTGTCATGTTGCCAACAATAATATAGTCGTTGGCAACATGACAGCAATATGATTAATCAATATGATTAATCACGCTTGATTATTTGGAATCGCTCTAAATATTGATTGTTTCGATTAGTCACTTAATCACATGGAATTGTGAAAATAAAGAAATGCCAGTTGAAGCAAAATATTTTTTTTTTTTTTTTTATCAAACCAGGAAAGAGAACTCTCTCGGCTTCGTGCCACGATGCGATCGCATTGTCGGGCAATTTTGACGATTCTCCGGCGTATATCAATCTCTTTATGGCGGTCGCAGAATTGGGTCGGTCGTAGAAGACCGAGAAGTCCAATTCTTCCTGCTAATAACTTTTAATGAATATACATCATCGTCGCGCCGCGGCACGCTCGCAGATCCGTCTGTCCCATTTTTTTTTTTTCCTTTCGCTCGTCATTTTGCACTATCAATGGGTATATGCAGATTACCGGTGCATGCTGTATTATGCTGATCGCATATGCATGCACCGGTTCGCAACAAGTATTCAGAGTGGTTCTACTTTGTAAGCTGCATATGCATTTATGCAAACTCTGTAGGATCAACGGCGCGTTTTATCGGCCTGGCTTTATATCGCGTTAGAAAAAAGGAAAAGAAGAGGAAAGAGGCGAGGAGGGGGGTGGGGGGGGGGAAGAAGAGAGAGAAAATATTCGATTTGTAAAATTTACCGCAAATTTGAATTGACCCGACGCATTCTATTGAGAACGCCCCTTGAGGATTGTTCTTTTTTCTTTTGAAAAATTAAATTTTTTTATAAAATTCATAAGAAGTATTTTTATTTAATGATCTTTTCTTTTCTTTTCTTACTGAAATTGGCTGGAAATACATCTACGTTATTTTCTCTTTTTTTATCAGGCTTCGATCGAGTAAGAAAAAGGAAATGCCTATCAACATATCTTTAGATATTCTTCTGCGCTTATTTTTCTTTCGATTCCAATTGATTTGGTATGTTGATTGATAATTTCTTTGATCCAATTGAACTCTAAAGTCATCAAATTGAAAAAATGTGACATCTATCAATTAAAGTTATTATATAAAATTATATAAAAATTTATATATATGTTTGCTGTCTTTTGAAAAAACCTAAAAATGTATATATACATCCTAAAAGGGTTAAAAATTAAAATAATATATTGTTATACAATATATACTTGATGCAAAATGCTGTCGCGTCAATTGATGTCGACGATAAATCAATCGATAAATTGATAAATAATAAAAAAGTTATTCGCCCAATATTGAAATACACGCAATTAATAATAATAATAATATGATGAGACAATAATAACCAGCAATACGTGAAACATATATCGAACTTCCTCGAACTTCGCTATCGCAAATTGTTATCAATTGAATAACAAAGCGTGCATATCGCGTAACGCGTGATTATATCATCACTGATAATACGCATTTTTCCGATCAATCAATGTGATAGATAACGTGAGCGAGCTTCTACAATTCTGGTGATATTCGGATTATAATTATATAATTTAATTTGTAAATCGCGATATATAATTATAATCCTAATCCATACTAACTAAGACTTCTATGTCATGTTTAATTATGATGTCAAAAGCGAGGAATCATACGAGTTATATTCTCTTGCGAAATACATCGAAATTAATTAATTAAATAATTTTTTTTTTAATGAAATCACTCGTGTTCTATGAATTAGTAAAATACGCCGAAAACTCCTTTGTTCTGCATTGATAAATGCATGTATAATTCATTTGCACGTGTTCTACATTTTCAGTAAAAAATGAATCTTATAACGATTGACCAAGATTTGCAGTTATTTATTAATTCATGAATGAAAAGAAGTTTTCGGCGTCTTTTATTAAAATAATATCATTGAACATAATCGATAATTTCGCTTAAGAATAAAATTCACGATTTCTCTTCTCATGTCATAATTCAGTCATGATGTCAATAAGGGACCTAGAAGCCTTAATGAAATTCGTCCGCCAGACAATCAAATCAATTCTGTAATCAATATGTGATATCATTATATAGAATATAATAATAAAATTTAACATATACACAATGAAATATTTGATAAAATATTTAGTTTTATCATGTTAATATATATATTTTTTTTTTTTTTCGTAAGAAACGCTCTTGCAGGCGATATGTAAATCTCTTCTCTCAAATTGACTCGTTTTCGAAAAAAAACGAAAAGTATATGGACGATGAAAGGATTGAAGGATCGAGTACGAATACACGAGTATTAATATGTTCGTTTAATATGATATACATGAGGCATGATGATACTATCGACTTGGTTAAGACAATGACCATTATATTATTCGCAATAATAATAATAATAATAATAATAATAATAATAAAAATAATAATAATAATAATAATAATAATAATAATAATAAAAATAATAATAATAATAATAATAATAATAATAATAATAATAAAAATAAAAATAATAATAAAGATGATGATGATGATGATGATGATGATGATGATGATGATGATGATGATATATATGTATAGTTCGACGAACAAACTATACTTTAATAAATTCTAACGCAGGGCATTATATATACACAGCCTTGTGCTGGTCTAGATATATATACCGATTGAAGGACCGGATCTAGATTCGATTTCTAGGATCTCTAGCTTGGGGATCGATGAATCCTGCATCCTAGATTTGCGGATCCGCACGACATTCCGTTCCGACACGTCACACATTTCTATTAACTAATTATCAACATTTATACAATAATACAAGCAAGTCTCTCACGTTGGCACACAGGCATTCACGCACATGCTCTAAATCCGCTAATAGGACTGTGCAAGGATCCTTAAATTGAGAACACATGTCAAATTCTTTATCTTATTAGCTGGTACACCGGTTATGCTTGTCCAATGAGATTAAAAAAATAATAATTATATATATATATAAATTAACAAAAATTGTTATATTTGTAGTCTGCGTAGCGGCACATAAAATTTTAACGTAATATTCCGTTGCTGATTGCATAATGACTGTATAATGCAATCAATCAATTACGATCGATTATCAGTATTGCATACTAATATAATTGATTATTTATATCGCATTGCAAGTATATGCTTAATCTCGGCCAGGCTTAACACTGTCCTTTCTCTTTAAATTCTAACTGAAAATTTTCTTAAAATTAAATGTATTTGACAGAAATAATAATCTCACATGTCTCCTTGACGATCATATTCATAAACAGTAAAATACTATTAATCTTTTAATGCTCAGAATTATTTGTATTTTTTATGTATAATAGCATCCCTTTTAATTATTATTTATCGAAAACAATTAAAAATAATTTTTTCAGGAGCAAATAAATTTTTTTAATCGTACATATATGCACGTGTATTTCAATAAAATATTTTGAAATATGTTTATAGGAATAACTTAAGGAAACTTTTTGTAAGAAGCCGCAAATATTCAACAAGCCATTATATCAACGCGCCGCTTGATATCCTTTCGTTTTATATATTCTACAATTATAATATTCTACGATTGTTTCTTATTTTACGTGAGATTTATAGTTTTAAAATACATACTTGCAAAGTTTTTATAAAATGTTTATTCGTACAATTTGCGCGCGATTAAATGCTAAAGATATATATATAATATCCGTGAAATCAAGAATCAGAAGATTCAGATATTTCTGAATTTAAATTAATTTTTGTTTATGGATCCAATAATCTATCGTTACAGTCGATTGTACATGTATTAATAACAACAGTCCAATGTAAAAGTCATTCATTGCACATTCCTACTTTTCTCAGGAGGTATCTAATATTACATTTTTCTTTCACGTACAAAGAAAGAATCAAACTCGACATAAAAAAAAAAAAAAAACATCAAAATCCAGAACCTTCGCGAAGAATTATTTAATTTAGAATATTTTTATTTTAATCCGATATCTCTCGTGCGATTAATGCGAATAAATTATATTTTCACATATAAATCCCTGAAATTCAAGGAAACTGTATTCCTCGTAAAAAATTAAACAAATGTCAAAACAATGCTGTAATGCATCTGCATCGCAAAATTCGAAGAAATTTATGATTAAATCAAACTATCACAAAAAAAATTCTAAAACTATTTTCTTCTATGCTGATAAAAGCAAAGTTTAATTCTTTTTCATAAAATCTGATTCAATTCGATAAATTCTGCTAAATTCTGCTTTAACACCAGTTGCACCAACATGTCAATTAATTGTAAAAGTTTCTGTTTTTAAAAAAGATTTGTTAAGAAAATATCGCCTACAAATTTGTAAAAAGATTCGTCGCACTAATAAAAAAAAAAAAAAAAAAAAAAGAATAGAATGAGAAAGGAGAGAAAATGAGAAAGAAAGAGAGAGGTAGGAGATAGAGAAAGAATATGGCCAGAAAAATAAGAGAAAAGGAAGCTAAGAGACAAAAAGAAGAAAAGAGAGGGAAGAGAAAAGAATGGAAAGAAAAGAGAAACATTGAGAACATGATGAATGAGATCAGTTATGATTAACTGGTTAATTAAGGTGATGAATAACTATGCCGTTAATTTATAACATTTCTTTGTTTACAATTGTAATAATATCATAGCTGCAATAAATTAGGACTTAAACAAGACAAAAAACAAAGTGGTATAACACTTTAATGACACGTTAATTAACCGAGGTTGTCAAAGTGCAACCGAGCATGTATAAACGTAGCTATTTACAGGCGCGTGCATTTTTCCATGCGTAAAAGTGCAGAAGTTAACACAAGATAACATGGCACGTTAACTTAATAATGAAAGGAAAAGAAAGAAATAAAAATAATCAAATAGAGAAAATAAAAGGACAGATAAAATGGAAGGGTATAGGAAAAAATAAAGAGAGAAAAAAAGGATACAAGAAGAGTAAGGTGAAAAAGGAGAAAGGAAGAGAAGAAGTAACAGGAAAAGGAAATTAAAGGGGAGAAGGTAAAAGGCGGAGGGGAGGCAGGGAGAGAGAAAAGAGAAAGAAAAGTGCTTTTTTTTCTCATGCTACGTATATATAAAAAAGCCGCCTGTAAATAATCGTCGAAATCCATCGTACGATTAATTAATTAATCATACTCCGCAAGGGATTATAAATCACTATACGTATATTGCACTGACCAAGTTGTCGCCTATCGATAAAATCTTCGCGTTTACTAGCCGTTCATAAACACGCTGCATCGTGTTTTCACCCAAATGTCGCAGACTAATAGGTAAATAATGGCGTCAATCTTAATTTGATTCCAAATTAAGTTTTTGTCGAAATCTTATTTCGAAATTCGATCGAGTTGACAATTAAAAGAATAAGATAATCAAAATAAAAAAAAAAAAAAAAGAAACTTCTGGACTGAAAAATCTATCGGTAAGAAAATCTAGTTATTTTTTTCTTTAATTAATTAATATTCGCAATATTTAACAGGAATCTTTTACGCACGGAAAATGCACATATGATTATTATAATCGAGCTGTTTCGCAAGTTGTCGCAACAATATGTGTTATATACCGCATTATATTAAAATTAGAATATAAAATTAGAGAGTTATCAACACGCATATCTCTCTTCTTGTATATATATCCATAAGTAAAAAAAGTTTTTTCCAAGAGAAAACAATCGCAATCACACTATTTTCGGATCACACAGTTTTCAACGTTTCTAGACAAAGTTCAGGAATCTTCCTCCTCGCTAACTATTTATGTCATTATAAGAATTATTATAAGAGTTTCGTCGGTTCACGTATAAAACTGTTGAAATGTATTTTGTACAAAATTGTTAATACTAAATCTCTGCGTGTTAAATTTTCAATTTTAATATATCTTCATTTTTATTAAAACCGCTTCTAAAAAATCTCTACATCTACATACATACATACATATATACATACATATATATATATATATATATATATATATATGCTAGTAAAGTATGCCGTTTAATTAATATTCGTAATTTCCGTTTTTTTTTTTAAATATGTATAAAGAAAGAAGAAAAAAAAAGAAACTGTATGCATGGCAGTCTTTTTTAAATTCGCAATATATCTACATCCTTACATGCGAGCTAGTTGATTATATACTTGTTTGTGCAGAGATTGATAGGATTTTGTATTGATCGATTACATTTCAAATAAATTTATAAATTTGAAGTTCAACTTTTAGTGAGTTAGAAAAACACGTCTAGAATAAATCAACTAAGAATCGGCTGTAAACAATTCATCATAAATCGTCAAATCACCATTGCGACGAAACTCTTTGTTATGTCTATCAATGGGGAAAGTTTTCTTGTTCTTCGCAATGAAAATTACAGCTAATGTAAACATGTGTTGCACGTTATGTAGAACTTTGGCTTTAAATATACAAAATCGTGGGATGTTGTGCGTGTTTCAGACTAATGAACCAAAATTTTCGCACGTTCTTTGCTTCGCAAAACTGCAAGAATCAAATATTGAGATTTAGCAGGTCTATACTCTGTTATTAAAGTTTTCGAAACGGATCGCTATTAATGGTCAAAAGATATAATGAATATTTCGCGATGAATCGCTGGTTATAAAAACAGAATGACGTCATAATTGTAAATTTATGATTTCATTTATCATCAATGACTTTATGATTTGTCATCAATTATTCATGTCGTGTCTCATATACGTATAATGTAATACAATACTGATTTTTACAGTTTAATCAGTTTTTCCAAGGGACAATTCGCGGCAAGTTGAACTTTTTTAGTGTGCACGTATGTACGTTTCGTCGGTGATACTCACATTGCTCACTGGAGCGTATTAATATTCCTTGACATAGTCCATCTATTGAAATATTTATTCATATTTTGTTCCTTTATCCTTTATTTCAAATTAATCGCTCCAATAATGGATTTTGTGCAGGTAACTGATTGACTAAAAGTAAGCTGCCCGGTGTAAGTACGCATTTGTATAAGAATTTGTGAAAAAATTTATAAAGGTAAAAGTTCGCAAAATTGCAGATCTAAAAGTCAAATCCAGATATCAAATTTCAATTTCAATCAAATATCATATTTGAAACTTTAAGTAGAATTTATACACATGATTCAGATACGAAATTCTCATTTCAAAAAACCAAGAACATAATAAACAAACTTCAGGAAAACAAATAAAAATGAGAAATTTTTATTAGCTAAATTTTCGCAAAGATTGTTCATTCTATCGTCGTACGTGGAGCGAATTAAATTCCATTGCGCTCTCGGCACGTTGAATAAAAAACGTCGACGCGGAGGAGGAGGGCGGAATACGAGGGGAGTGAGAATCTTCTCTTGTATATTCGTTCACATATTGTACGCCACGTAGATGGGATCGAGTTGATCAGCGAGGAAACCATCGCGCAGGTGCATTCGCTGTTTCTCACCGCGCGAATTAATGGGCACCACACCGGGATCCACTACGACAACTACGCCGACCACTAAATGATGTTCCTCGAGCACAGCGCTCGTTACCAGAGCCACAAGATCGAGAGCCTCGCTTTCACTACCGTCCAATTCTACCACTACCACTAGAAGATTGGTCCATGTGAATACGGCACTGAAAAAATACACGATAACAACGTTCGGTCATTAATAGCGATTCGTCAATACAATTAGGAGAAGTGTTCTGGATATACAGAATTATTACGGAAAGAACTAAAGAATAAAAATACAAATTAGATTTAGAAGCCAAGAAGTTTAAAAAACACTTACCATTCCGCGATTTTCTTATGACATCGCATGACACTGTTTTCGATGTCTATTGGATGATAGCGCATGCCCCGCAGCAGTATGGCTTCATCGAGAGCGCCGACGACGAACACGGCATCGTGCAACTCCGGATCGTTCGACACGAGATCGGCCTCGGCCGGATTAGTTGTATCGCCGGGCACATCGCTGATCACCGATTGTTGAACGCTCTCAGTTCTCCTCAAAAAGCCAAGATAACCAGTTCTCGCGTAGACCTCGTTTGTGTTGCCGGTAACCAGTCGCGCGTTGAAGTGATCAGCATAATCGCTTTCATCGCCGTAAATTGTGAAGTAACCGCTTGCGTTATGCGACGACTGCACCCAGATCTCGCCTAGATGTGAGTCACCGCATTGACCCTTCGTTTCGGGATTCGCAATAATTACTTTTACACCTGGTAACAACTTGCCCGATTCCATCAAGCACAGAGAATGCGGACTACCGCGTTCTACCAAGGACACCCGATCGTTACGTAATGCGCGAAGGTCCACGTAGACTGTCGAAGGCTCCGGACTGGATGCTCCCTATTAAACAAAAGCGATAAAATTATAGTAAAATTTATAAACGGCTTACAAACTGAATTAATCAATTTTTGTCACTAATCGATCTTACCTGTAAGCAAATGGCAGTGTTTACTCGGCAGCCAAACGAAGTGGAGACTGCACGCGGGCTCAAGCCTAAGGCAGAAAATAGTTTGCTAAAACTCGTCGTTAATGCTATCCGTGGTCTTTCCTCAGCGACGACAACGCAAGTCCTCACGCATGCAAGGCTGACCCCTCGCGCCTTAAGTGCATGAACTGAAGAACCGAGGCCCTTGGTGCACAACTCCATGACACCATACGAGCAAAACGTATCTCTTACTCTGGATTGACTGACTGCTGATAACCAAAGCGCAGGGTTGGCTTCCACCTAGTAACAAAACCATCGAATCGAATCAATCATCAGAACCGAGGAAAGAACGTCTTTACCGCAAGAAATTTACAAAGCTTACCTCGGATGGTGGTATCAGTATGGAATGATGTCCACTGTATATACTGCTAAGACACCACAATGCGAAACCAAGGCCTGAATATGGATCTAGACAGAGAGCAATGTGTCTAGAAGGATAGAGCTCGCATGCTAATTTCATGGCGCGGCACAATGAAGTCACCGCCGCATGAGACATCTTGATACCGGCGAGCATTCCTGTCGTCGAGACGCTGAAATCCAAATAGGCCAGCATTTCCGCAGTAGGCGCCCGATACATTACCGGCAGTTTCTTCTTTGGCATATCGTCCATATCCAGGATTATCGGCCAACTCTTTACGTCAACCACGTTATTCGCCTCCTACGAGATAATGTCAATCGATATCATTTTTACTTTTCTAATTGAGCATTTTCAGTTACCTTTGTCTTGAGCAACTTGAGGATGTTTAGATTGGTCAATACGAGAACAGATTTACTGACGTCCACGATCATGCGAACAGTCGGCAAGGTTGTCTGAAGATTTTGCGGATGCGGTGGCCTAATAGTTACTGGCACTGCGCCGACATACAAGCATCCATAAAATGCACATATTAGATCGGTACCAGGTGGGAAAATAAGCGCCACGTGATCTCCAGTATTGATCCTGCCTCGATCTAGAAGCAAATTCCCAATCCTCTCGGCCTTTTTGTGCAGCTGCGAGCAGGATAATGAAGTGGCCACAGCACCTTTCGCATTTAACGATGTAAATATCACATGATCCGAAGTACTGACAGCGCGCCACCGTAAAATTTCAGAGATGAATTGATACTGCAAACGATGAGATATCATAAAATATATATAATATATAACGCATGACAAGTTCTATATGTGAAAAGGAAGAGTCAAAGTTTTTATACAAAATTTTTTTTATTTTGGACTCACAAACCTTTTTGGCATTGTCGCTATCCTCGTCTAAGACACCCATGTCTCGTCCTTGCGCTGAGGCTAATCGGTTGCCCTGGACAATGTTTCCCACCATAACACTGGCCGGACCGACATCTGTAACAGAATCCCCCGCTACACGCCCCCGCACCATTCCGTTAGTAAACCAACACGAACACTCAACCCGGTAATGAAGTAGCTCACACACTCTTTCCTGACTGAGGCCGGAAAATCAAAACTAGAGCAATTTGGTTCTCGCCTTCCGAGCCGGTAATATATGCTCGCATGGGCCTTCCACTCCGCGCAGGTTTATTCATGTTTTAACGCGGATTTACGAATCTTTAAATCCATCGATGCTTGAGAATCCCCAAATGTCTTTTCTTTATTGGATTATATAAGTCCAGGCTGATTATTATTGATGCCAGATTGATTGCATCATGCGTTAAAATTATTAATGTAGAAGTAAACAAGAAAGTGCAAAAGAAAAGCATTAAATTCTAGCAAAAAGTTTAAAAAAGGAAAAGGAATTCTTCAATAATAAAAATAATTAAATAAAAGATCAGAACTTTTTTTGCCAATTACTGAAATTCAATTGCGTTTGCGCTTAGTTGGGATCTGAGGATGTTCGGAACTCAGCCAAAAAAAAGAGAGATTATATAAAATTGAATAACATGCTAAGCGTAATTAACTGTGTCAGAAACTTATTAATTAAAAATATATTAAAAATTGATTCCAACTTAATCACAAATATTTCAGAGATAGTTTGTGGATTCCAAGTATTTCTCGAGAAGATATATAATGTTGTTACCACACAATCTAAATGGTACTCAAAAAAAAAAAAGAAATGTATATATATATATATATATATATATATATATATATATAATTTTTGTACGACAAAAGATAATGAATATATATATATATATATATATTTATTATTTTTTGTTGTTCAAAAATTCGAGCTTATAATAATTTAATTTAATTCATACATTTATCTAATTGTTATTAGAGAAACATTATACATAATGCATACAAATAAATTAGAAAATAAATTCTATTATAATTTTTATATACATACTTTGATAATCACCCGTAAGAATAATTATTTACATTAGCAGACACATATCCGATAATCTTGATCTTCATATATATATTGCAGAAATTAGGATACTGAGTAACATTTGCTTTTGTTTCAATCGGTAATCTCGTAATTTTTTAGATATTTATGTAACTGTAAAATGCAATATATAAGTGAATGATTAACTCCACGCGGTTTTTCACGCGAAATGAAGTCTAGTCCTCATCGGCTGATATTTTCGGTACAAGATTTATAAGTATACAATAAGCAAAAATGTTAATTATAATATCTTATTTATAACAAAATTATCAAGCTCAAGGTCATCAGAAATGTGTACATGTGTGTGTTCATTAATATAAATAATTATTCCTGTATATATAACCAAGCACATTATATCATGCAAGTATGCATCAGATTTTTAAAAAGCTTCAACAATTTTGTATAGATATACGAGAATTAAATCCTCCTTAATGTGCTAATAGGATTTTAATGTATATTTTTTCATTTTTTGTTATTTTCTCTCTTTCCTCTATACTCACAGGAGCACGCACGCTCATTAGAGCACACTCACTTTCTTTCGCTGTACTGTCACTTTCGGTATTCATATATAGTGCAATCTAAAAAAATGTGTACACACACATACATTATCTTGATTCATAAAATATTTAATATTGAATGTGTGTGAGCAATTGGATATAATTTTGTCTTTTTTTTATATATTTTATATTTTACTTTTTTTTCTTTGCGCCACATTTGCCTTTCAAAACCATTTAAATGTTTGAAGTATTTTTTTTATCGTCAGAATTAAAGAGATAATTAAGGGTCTTGTTTCTGATGAATACCCTGTATATTAAAATGACACACATTTTCTTAAAATTTTCTGGATTGATAAAATATACATTAACGCAATACTTCATACAATTTTTATAATAAAATATATTTTAAAGAAAAATATACATTTCTTTCTACAACTTTTTAAACAGGCACTGTGTTTTTACCTTTCGTTTTCTCTTTTTCTTTCAAAAGATAATTTTTAAAATTTATTTAAGCTTATGTCAATGCCTGCTCAAAAGAATTTCAAAAAATGCAATACCTGTTGGCGAATTTCACTTCACTTACCTGAATGTACTTCGCGCGGTTTCGGCAAATTGGTGACGCAAGTATGAGGGCAAAGAAGAACGTTCGCTGGATGCAAGGCACCTTCGAGAAAGCGGCGTTTCGTCTCCGATAGATGAATACCACCTAATGGCGTCTTGGGCAAATAGTTGGGCGGCACCAAGGCAAGGCAGTATATTCCTACAGCGTGGATCGAGTCGACTGCTTGCAGTACTCGAGACATCCATTGGAAGCTCTATCCAAAATAACAAACTTTCAAATATTGTCCAAGTCAAAACATTCGGCAAGTACGATTTTATTGGAAAATAAAAAGAAATTCTTCCTCCATCCTCCTCTATTTAAATAAAATAGCATTCAATTTTTAAAACATACCTCTTCCTCGCTACAATCAGGTCGTTGTTCGGCAACGACGCATATCCTCTCGTCTCTGAGGACCCTCACGCTGAAAACGGCGATTCTACCGCGATAGATGAATTTCATCGGTTCAACTGCCAACACGGTGGCAATAATATCGTCAGCATTATGTTTCCTGCCGGTCACTGTCATGAGACCGTCGCGCGATCCGCAGACAAAAACAAGTCCACCAGGACCGAGAAAACCCAATAATCCTGATCGCGTATATTCTACGTCACCCAAGGGAGTACCATCAGCTTGTAAAGGCGATACCTTGAAGGTGTTGTTAGTAAGTCCTTGTAAACCCCAATATTGGCTACCGGTCGCCGCACTATGCACGCAAATCTCACCGACTTCGTCCGTTTTACAAATGGATGGCAAGCCTTCCATTTTGATAACAACTACTATACCTACAAAAAAAAACAAGAGTACAGTCTCATTAAAAATGAATCATACAAATACGACTCGAACAAACGATTGACTCACTTCCAGGCATTACTTGTCCACAATCCTGCAGCGTCAACGACGTGAGAGAATTCTCCTGATCTACTCTGACAACTCCGTAACTCAGCCCGGACATGGAAAGAACTCCTCGACCAGTCGCATTCACTCCCGCGCGTCCTGGCCTTCTTACTGAGACTGTAAGAGCCTCACTAGAAGAGGCACAAGGACAAACAGCATCCGGCCTAAGTCCCTTGGATTGAAATACCGAAAGAAACTGATCACAGGATGACAGAGACCAGGGATTTGCACCATCCGCTACAAGCAAAAGCCTCAAAGATGCTAAAGAAACATCTTTATGATCCTTAGTGGCAAGTAAACCCCAGTGAAGATCTCGTGACTTCACGACGGCAACGCTTGCGCGATGTTTCGTGATCATTTGCATCCAACTGGCGGGATTGACTTTCATCAAGGCATATGGAATAAAGATAACGTGCATGCCATTCAGCACGCTGGTAAGGGTGCTGTGCCAAAGGCCAACCTCTCGCTTGAAGTCCAGCACACAGACGGCGTTCTCGCCTTCGGTGTAGCCACAAGCTTGCGTGAGAGCGCGGCAGTGAGCCATCATCGCCGCTCTGGTAATGGTCACACCCATTACAGAACCATCTTTGTCAGTGGTATATTCGATATACGCGGGGGTATCATCGGTGAGTCGCGGTGGGGACAGCCAATCCTTGGGAGTTTTGCCTAGATGCTCGGTAACAAACCAATGCAATTTCGGCCAACCTTTAAAGGCCACCACCTCGCCCGCTGCCGTCTTTGGCAAACCCTTCAAACACGCTTCACTGGTCAGTGCCACCTGAAAAATATCGAAAGACATAAATGCTACTGATTCCTAAGATCAGGAAAACTATACCAATAGCGTCATGTAATTACTAATGTTAACGGATTAATGCAAAGTCGCACAGCTAATTAGACATGCAAATATAGGAAAGAAGTTGATTGGCAAATAAGATGCCATACAATGCTCTCTTACCTGAATTCCGCAGCTTCCCAGAAGAAAACCAATCTGTTGAGAACCCGCATCACGTCGAGTCAGAGGAACTTCGATGGGCACCGGTACAATACCGGCTTGCAAGCAGCCGTAAAAAGCGCACATGAAGCTGATCGGATCGTTATTTGGATAAACTAGGGCGATTCTGTCACCAGGTTTTAGGCAACAATCGCCACCGCGACTTAGAGCCTTATTCAGTAAAGTATAGGCAATTTTGTGGGAGCGACTGAGCAGTTTCCCGTACGTGAGCGTTACGCAAAGTTTACCATTAGGATCTAAGACAGTAGCTACAGGTGCTTTATACGTCGCCGAGCCGTACCTACGGTTACGTAATAAATAATTCTTATATGGATCACTGAATATACAAATTCATGTACAGTTTTAAATCAATCACAGATCGTCATGACACTGTTCTTCGATGGCAACTCACCTCTGAATCGCGGCTTCGAGAGATCGTGGCAGACCGGATGGCACCGATAGCATCTCGCCAATCGCCGACGTCATGGAACCACCCTCGGGTTTAGGAGCATTCGGATCCTTCGGATTCGCAGCGATCTCTAGCTCGATGTCATCGTCCTCGTAGAACTCGGGTAGCGGCCGGCGCTTCGGCCGTTTCAGCGTATTTAGCAATTGCTGAATCTTGGCGGAAACCTTCCAGCGGCCAGTGGTACCTGTATTATTCTGATCCTCGACCACGTGCGCATAACGATTGACCCGGTCGGCGCCAGGCCGACGCGTCGCCGATTGCTGCTGGCCAACCGGAGTGTTGCTCGTCACGTGAGTCACATCTGGCGGTTGGATGTTGCAATAGGCGTGCGGCGTGTACTCGGCAATGTCGGTGATATCGGCACCGGGCGGCCTTCTCGCCGGTGGTCTTGGCGGTGGTGGAGTATCACGAGCGGAACCAGTACTGCTGGTGTCCGAAAGACCGGTGCCTGCGAAGTCGACGATCACTTATTAAAAAATTAACACGCGATACATACGACATATATATAGCGCTTGATTGATAACGTCTTTTCTTTTTTTCTTCGACTTATATTAGGATAATTCAAAAAGTAAAATTCCCTATTTATTATGATTATTATTTATAGTTTGTACATAAACTAAATTTATATTGTCTTAAAACAGAATGACTACTTTTCAATATAGTTTTAAAGTACTTATCCCATCTTGTCACAAATTTAAAGATTCCCTTTCGATAAAAATCCTGCTCGTGATATCTAAACTGTACTTGAACAGAATTTTGTACTGTTGCTTCGTTCAGGAGGCTATTTAAATAAAGAGGCCTAGACTTCTCTTTAAAAAAGCCGAGGCTACTTTTTTATGAATTTTCTTCGCGATAATGCCAGACCTCATTGAATCTTTAAACTCGTGCCAAGGTGAAATAAGTGCGTGTACAATCTTCTCAAAGATTATATTGAAACGTAGTTATTCTATTTTAACACAATATAAGTCCAATTTGTGCACAAATGATAAATAATAATCGTAATAAAACAGGAAATCAATTTTTCAAATTTTTTAACTAAACTTTGAAAAGTAATCATTAGTTTTTATTTTAACACATTAAGTCCGATTATGCCAAGTTATAATAAAACAAAAGTCGTAATAAAATAAAAAATCTTACTTTTTTTTACACCACCCTATATTGTGTAGAGGAGAGGGGAAACAGATGGACAAATTCACATTTATAATTATATTATTCGATTATTGTTCGGCTTAATTGATTGATCTTATTCGAAAAATACTCTCTTGACAGGAACAAGGAAAAGGACTCTACAAAAATAATTATTAATTTGTTTATATTCGTCTGGGATGTACCTATTCTAGCATAATAGGCGGAAGAGCGTGTAGTAAACAAGCATTTACCAGTTGGACCACCTGCGCCTGGGCTCTCCTCGGTGACGACGCTGTCCTCGTCGCTGCTGGACTCACCACTGTCGCGTCTCTCCCGATCAGGACTCCTGGCCATCACAGAGGTTCTCTTCGATGGCATCGGCAGGGATGGCTTTGGTCGTCCCTGCATCGCTGCCAAGGCCTGCTGCACCGCTTCCTGGCGCACCTCTAAATACGTAAAAATCGATTACTCGAACGAATGACGAGGACGGATGACAACGCAAAGGCACTTAATCATTTTACTTTTACATTACTGATGATCAACACTATTGTAGCATGCGCGCGCGCATGTGTACGGAAGGAATCAGGTGAATAATATGCTAAGAGACATAGGAAGGACGTTGAAGAGAACTGAATTGAGATTCTTAATAAATGCGTCGTTCATTGTTAATAACAGCGCCTTAAAATCGACGAGATAAAATTAATCCGAATTCTCTCCTCGAAGAATGTTTTTGATCTTGTACAACCTTTTTTTTTTCAAAAAGTAAAATTTAAGTGTAAAATACATTAACGTAACATACATCAATGTAAAAAATATTTATAGAAGAGAATATACGGAAAGAAATTTTCCTGTATAAAAATTGAGCAATTACACGAAACATGTAAATACTCAAGTTGGTATTAAAATTTATCAAAAATTTATTTAAAAAATTTTCAATATCGTTAAAAAAATAATTAGTTTCAAATTACAATATATCCTTACTGGTATTTGCCAGCTCCTTCTAATGTATATTCTAGTTTATTATGAGTTACACATATAATTAAATTCGCAAAAATTTCTCATTTTTAACATTAAAGTTAATAGTATAAAATACATTAATATAAAGATATTATAAGAATGAAATTCAAATTTGTCTTTAAGAATAAATACAAATTTATATTAACGAGATAAAAATTTATATAATTGTTATCATTTAATAATCTGTAGATAAGATATTGTTTAATAATATGTATATATATTTATATTATATATATTATAATTCTATATTATATATTATATTATTCTGCATTATAGTAAGACGCTCTTATACGCCAAACGATTCTATTGACGCGAACATTCTTGGATTGACTTTCGATCTTTCAATGAGATACAGTTTGTTGACTCGTCAGCCGATAACGGTGTACCAGATGGAAGATTATTCGTACTTGCATTGAGATTAATATATATATTCTTTTATCGACGCTTTCAAACGAAAAGCAAATTTTTTTTTTATGCGAAATTATGCGAAACGATGTTTCACATTAGCAAGAAGCGTAAGATATGCGGACAAAGCGCGCAAACCAAGCTTCTAGAAGTTTCAAAATTTGTTCAAAGAATATAATGCAGAGCTGCAAAAACAAAATTATGTAAATAAATAAATAATGTTAATCGCATTCAATACCATACACATTTTATCAAAATTGTTATAACATATAATAACAATTTAATTTTCCTTCATGCAAGAGCAATAAAAAATGTAAATTACCTATCATACGTCTAGATTTCTTACATTAGGCAATTAGAAAAAATTTATTTTTTATTTGCGCCATTTTATTTATTGTTAATATATATTTCAAAAATACATTAAATATTTGGAGAAATAAAAAAACGTATTTACATCTTATGATAACCGCTTTCTTAGCTGTTGAATGAGAGCAAAAAAAGATAAAAAGAGAAACAATAAAAATTTACATCACAATTTTTTTATTCAACATTGTTGTCCATTGTCATCAATTTACGTTTGTTATTTTGACAAAAAGAAATTTGTGCTTGTAGGTCAAAAGATTCGACGGATCTATGTAATCGATTTGGAATATAAGAAACGACTGAAAAAATTCAACAAGGTATACCTACTATCGTACTACCTGGACGGTAGTTCCGGTATTCCTAGCATCACTTCTACAAGTGTACTCACCGGAATGATAACGGCTCTCATTGCGTGTAAGTCTGCGATTACCACGTCTCGCAGCCGCCGCCACTACCGCCGCAGCAGTCGTATTCGAGTTCCCAGTGTTCCCTGTGAAGCCGCCAGATCCTGGAGGACTGGCGATCCCTCCAGGCGCTAAGCGACCACCTGCATGCAAAATAACAACAACAAACGGCACATAGACAAAAGTGGGACGCTACAAGGATCGGCTGCAAAGACTTGTCATCGCAAGACTTGTCATCGTTCGTTTTTCCTCGATTTCACCGCATCCGGATAAACAAGCTCATTGGAGATACTTGGAACTCGTATACATTCTCTCTTTCTATTAATTTATTTCGCTATTATTAATTGCAAATTAATCACAATAAATTTGAGAGCTCTCAAAAAGTATCGGCAAAAGTAAATCCAACTATTTTATGTTTAACGGTCCAAGAAATTAAGATTCCATAGATCAAAAGATC
Organism: Cataglyphis albicans; assembly: GCA_038406275.1. Taxonomy (NCBI): domain Eukaryota; kingdom Metazoa; phylum Arthropoda; class Insecta; order Hymenoptera; family Formicidae; genus Cataglyphis; species Cataglyphis albicans. Next base: position 1,959,289 of record JBCAUJ010000046.1, read on the forward strand.
CTTAAAATCAAGGATAGAAATCAAGAATCTATAGATCTTAAGGCAGGAGTCTCAAATAGTCATCTTCTTTTTCTGTTGGCTCGTTAGCGGATCATAACAAACATATGAAAAGGATAGATAAAGATGAATAAGGGCAGTTTCGATGGCATTCGACGGATTTCGTAACTCCTCAAAACTATCTATCAAATCTAATGCGTGCTATATCGCTAAAAAAAGGTGTACACTTAAGACTTAACAGAATGAAAATGATCATATATCTCCTTTTTCACATGACTAAAGTACTAAGTTTGAGACTTGTCATAAGACATTGGGGGCAGACAAGGGGTAAACCGCTGACCAAAATCATGTACCAAATCCTGTACACGCCTATTAGCGCCCATTTTGTGAGCATTACTCCCGAAGTTTTTATTTTATTTTTATTATATTTTTCTATTGCCCACTAATGTCTTAGCAATGTCTATTCTAGTAATATCTAAATAATATCCAAGCAATAATAATGTCCACTAATGCTCTAGTAATGCCTCGAATCTGTACACCGTAATGTCCTCAGCGGTTTATCCTTTGACGTTTCATAAGGGTTTAAGTTCCAAGCAGTTTGTCCTCACGAAGAAAACTTGTCAAGTTTTCCACAATTTACATACCGTGAAGAGTGTTATTTATGCGGATGCGAGCTACTCATCTAATTACGTCATTAACGATTGGTCATTTTACCATCGGATGCTGCGAGTGAGTGCGACTCGTCATATCGATCGTCCGTGGCAGGAAGGTCGGAGAAGGAGGAGGAGGGCCGGTCGGTGCCGTGA
>JBCAUJ010000046.1:1983348-2000942 GCA_038406275.1 Cataglyphis albicans
TTTATATAAAATAATTGTTATATATATATATGTGTGTGTGTGTATGTGTGTGTGTGTATATATATATAAATATATATACACATACACACACATATATATTCTATAGGTGAAGGGGAGGAGGAGATTATATGTATCAATGCACATGTCGATAATCTATTTTCTTGTTAAGTTTCAAACTTATATTTCTAAGAGTAATATAAAGTTTCATATATCTTGTACTTTTAAAAGTAACTAATGTTTGTTTATTAAGAATTAAAAGCATATCACATCGGATATGAGAAAGAAGTATTTTATTTTTTGTCTGATATTACACAATCTTGTAGAAAAGTTTATTAAAAAATTAAAAATCCTTAAATCAAGATTCAACAAGTAAATTTAATTGCTATATCAATTTTAAATGTACTTTGTGTTGCACAAAAGTACATTTAATTTTTTTCTTTAAAGTTTCTTTATACATAATATCTCCAACATAAAACTAGTTGCCACGTTATTTTTTAAATGTGCATTTTATGTACACGACTACTCACTTTGATAAATTCGATGAATTAAATCGAATATATTGAGACCATGTTAGTTTTTAAAGAGAAATAATCTTTTTCATCAATCTCTCGATTTTTATTGCATTATGAAAATTTATTTCGATAAAATTTAAAATGATAAAGTTAATAAGAAATATTTGAGTATGCGTGTCAAGTATATTACTATTCGATTAATATCGTTATCGTAATGCTAAAATTTCTCTGGTTGCAATTTTACAAATAATGTTGAAATCTACAGCAATATGTACCCTCCAAAAACCACACTTGCTCCAAATCAATGCAGGATAATTCGGGCTTTGTATTCCATGAAAGATGCGAGCCACGGCGCGACCGGTGAATTTCGTATCTCTATAACGTATTATTAAATTACGCACATTAGCGGCAATGTGCTCCTCATTTGCCACCTTATCCTGTACAAAAGAAATGAAAAAAGATGTATCTTTCATATTTTAATAACTAAAAATTCTAAATAGATTTCACTATCAAAAAATGTACCTGGAATACGGTATCGACATTGTTTGAAGGAGAATCCGTTTGAAAATATTCTCTGATAATATTTTTGAGTTCTTCCGATCTCTTCATGACATCATCGTCCAAAATCAAACAATTCTTGATCGTCGGTACGCTGATCTTATCGAACGCCAAGGATATGAGCTCAAGCTGCTGTAAACACGAAGATTCCTGGGAGCGAGTACGGGCGATCAGTGCTTCAAGCGCCTCGTCCAATTCCGTGTCGGTCAGATCACCCGGCGCTTTCACCCGTAAGCCGAGTTTATCGTATTGTACCGATATAGCCGAGCGTTTTGTCTTCCCATCAGCTGTGAAACACGTTTACATGCATGAAACATAAAAAAAGAGAAAAACTCTCTCGAAAAGTGAAACTTGATAGAATCTTTACCTCCTGTCGTCCATTCCAACGTTTTGAGATGGCTTTTTACTACTCCACTATCCCAACCAATGGCCGATGCAATATCAATAACCGAAAATTCTATAATGTTACTATCCTCATGTGAAATCCCCTTCTGCATGTCCAACGCTATGGCCATTGCCAATGGTGGAGACTGAAATCAAAGTCAAATTTCAAAAGCTATTCTCCTTAGTAGATTATTTAAGAGGAACATGAGCGCCCGATTGTCCAAATTATTAATTTTTTTGATCGTACGAACTTTCAGTTTATGCAAATATATATTCTTTTTTTTTCTTCGTTTCTATACTTTTTCTTTCAATATTTTTTTTCTTAATAATTTATTTTTGTATCTTGTTACTGCTGTTTTAATAGAATTTTTTTTTCCCATAACAAAATTTTCAAAAATCGTACTCTATTATTATCGCTAGAATATTATTGATATTTCAAATAAAAACTTACAGATTGCGCCGCTCGTTTAAGAGCTTGTGGTCCATTGTAGCTGGAAACCCGCGCTCGAACATAGACAGACGATAACACGGTAATGAATCTCTTCGAGTGTAATTCGAGATAGCATAATAATGTTGAAATTGTTTCCTGTGTAATATCGAGATCTTGAACAATCTCGTCGATTGGAAGAGCGACTTCGTGACCAGGACATTTCCAACTGGAATTTTTTTCACTGATTTTTTTGCAAGAGCAGGGAATGAAGATTCTTTGCAGGAGATGTCTGATCGTATGCCTATCGACACCGTTCGCATGTATGTGTTTACGCAATTCCCATTTATCACTATTTTGCTGTATGTTTTAGGAATAATAATAAATAGATTAATGAAATGGAATCAAAGGATGAGAGAGATTTCAAATAAAGATTTCTCCAAGGAGAGTAATTTAGAAATTTTAATCAAATATGATACCGTAGGATTCAAGAACAAATGACAATGGGCAGTGATATTGTCCCTTCCGCTACGGCCGATCTCTTGCACATATCCTTCAAAAGTACCGGGCATATTGTAATGAATGATAGCCCGAATGTCCAATTTATTGATGCCCATTCCGAATGCAACGGTGGCAACCACAATTTTAATTTTGCCACTCATAAACTCTTTTTGCACAATTTTGCGCTTATGAGCCGTCATACCGGCATGATAAGCCTCAGCTATCATGGATATCTTCGCTTTCTGCTTCCCAGGATTTCGCGGATCCTGCGTACATAGATTTAATTTATGAAAATAACAAAAATTGTTTTCATTTTGTTTCACAACTTTTGTAATTCAATGTGGCTACAATGAGGAAAATCTTAATATTTACCTGCAGTGACACTCTTAATAAGGCTGCGATCCTCTCACATTCTTCTCTACGAATACAGTAAACTATTACACAGTCAAGCTCGCGGAATCTGTCGCTTTTCAATAGCGTGATCAATGCATGGTCCTTGTTCTCATCCTTGGACACTGTTAAGACGAGATTTTTAGGCAAGGGCACGTCCGATATAACTCCGGCCATACTGTCGTGTAAATCTAGATGCTTCACTATACTTGCTGCAGTGATCTTTGTGACAGTCGCCGTGAGTCCCAATATCGTCTTCACGTGCAGTTTCTCTTTAAGCACCCGACAGACCATCAGATAGGAAGGTCGAAAATTGTGCGACCATTGAGAAATACAGTGAACTTCGTCGATGCAGGCAAACGCAATTGGTGGTAATTGCCTGAGGAGGGCACCGAAACCGGTGGATTTTTCACCAGCTACCACCGCCTCTGGTGACACCAGAAGAATGTTCACTTTACCGTCCCTCACCGATTGCATCACCTGCTCTCTTACCTTCGGTGTCTGATTAGTATGCAAACATGCAGCGGACAGAACCTTAGGCATGCCCATTACTTGATCGTCCATTAGGGATACTAAGGGCGATATTACTAGAGTAATACAGCGGGAATGCTGGGAGTACAGATACGCCGGCAATTGATAGCATAAGGATTTCCCAGAGCCCGTCGATAGCATTACCAGAGTAGATTGGCCGGACAAAATTCTCATTATTGCTTTCTCTTGGCCGATCCTAAAATTTTCATGGCCAAACATGCGTAATGCGTCGAAGACTTCCGTTGGGGTTTTGATAAGACTGCCGTCTTCGTTTGCAGAATATATTGGATCAACCACCTCTCTTTGAGGCGGCAATAATCTGGACAATAATTCTTGTGGTATCTTATGCTGGAAAATTAATGTATCTTTCTCATTGATATCTTTCTCAAAATCGTCATCGAATAACTTTGCCATATCTTTTTCTTCTTCATCTTGCGAACGTGAAATCTTCGAAGCAGATGATCCTTCCGGAAGCCAATCGATCCTGTGACTTCGTGCGACAACTTGTGCGTTTCCTCTAGACATCTTCTCAGCTTCCTCCAGAGTCGGAAAATTCATAGATTCGTCAATCTCGTTCAAAGGTAGAAGAGCAGCGTCCCTGTAGATTGTACAACGTTTAGCGAAATGTCCAGATTCACCGCATTTGAAACACGTTCCGCCGTTCTTGTCGATCAGATCAGCTGCATCCAAGCTGCTCTCGCTAGATGCTAATTTCTTCTTTTGTTTCCACTGATTCCTCTTATATTTAAACAAATTGAAGTTCTTTTTGCCTCGCACGAACACTTTCTTTTTCAAATTTATCCTGACAAAATTATTATTCATTGTTCCAGAGTCCATTTTTTTCTCTAACTTCTCCATTGCGGTCAATTTAGTACTCGCTTTTGAAGGTATCGGATCATTCCTTTCTAGCGCGTCAATGTGAAGCGAATCGGAAAGTTGTGCGATGAGATCGCTAGTCTCCGTCGGCTTTATTGGGAAGCGAGGAATCGTTTGCAACATTTTCATGTCATCGTATATCGGAATCTCATATGTTTCCAAGTCTGAATTTTGTTTCTCATCATTCTTCTCTAAATTTAATCTTTGTCTAAGAGATTTTCTTTTTTCTCTCACGTCACATTTTTCTTTATTGTTCATCGTCTTTTCTTTACTTCGCTGATTTGTAGATTTTTTAACAGAACGTGTCCGTGTAACAGTATCCTTCTTCACTTTTGTCTTTTTAATTTTTTTCTCTTCTGCACAATTGGGATTGGAATCAAACAATACTTGTTTCGCTCTTTGACTTGATGTACATTGACTCACTAGTTTCTCATCAGATACCAAAGTGTTTTCTTGATTTGAAAGATGTTCTGATTTAGGAATAGTATCCATCAATCTATCTTTTGTTTGATCAGTTTTTGTCTGACAAATATTCTCAGACGTCTTTTTATCATTATTGACAATTTTCGATTCGATGTTTGAACTTAAGGAAACTATGTTGTTTTCAATCCTAATTGATTTGTCCAATGTATTGAAACTCGTTTTAATATCATTAGTTAGCTTAAATGCATTAATATTGTCATCAGCTGCGTTTATACTATATTTATTTTTGAACATTAAATCAGAACTTGCATTCACATGACAAGTTTGCTTGAATGTATCGTTATCGATTACATCGCTAGACTGAATAATCGCGGAATCGAAATCCATTTTAACGCATTGTCGTTTTGCGGGACGACCTTCATCTTGATTGCTCAATTGCTTTTTGAAATTTCTGATACGTTTCTTCCTGCACTCTTCTTCAGAATCACTGTTACATATAAAATCTTCATCAGAAACTTGGAGCAGTGTTGCAGAACATGCAATAGATGACTTTGGGGAGTGAATGCTGGATTCCGTCGATTCCACTCCAGAATCGCTAGTGCCCGAGAATCTCTGTGGATTGATGGTTTCCATGTTCAAATTACTTTCCTTTGTGCATCGTTCAAGCCAGCCCTCATTTAAATTACGATTCACACAAGTCACATGGCCATCTGCCAATTGTTGAACAGCATTAATGGAATATTGAGTGACAGGTTTGCTTTCCTCGAACGTTAATTTTACTGATTCACCAAACATGGGTTTCATCTCATTAGCTGTTGTATCAAAGTCATCTTTGCCATTCGCGACTGTCTGATCAATGCTTGAGTTGGTGTTCTCAAATTTGTTCTTGATTTTAGTCGATGACAGTGATTTCCTCGGATTTCGTTTAGTAAAGGTTGAACTTTCAAACTTGTTTTTAGATAGTTGAAAAGACGAAGTTCTACCAATTAATAAGGCTTGCTTCTTCTTTGGCATTTGTTCCTTATTCTTATTCAAATTATTTCCCCAGACTCCCTCAACATTTGTTGATGTATTCAATTGGTTGAAAGAGCTCTCAATTTCTGTAAAACATTTGCTCTCATGCGGATCTATGTTCTCTGCATCTTTTGTATTTTTTTCTGGGCTTGGAATCTTATCCTGATCATTTATCGATTTTTGCAATAAATTGTTAGTGACATTGTCTTGTATATCATCGCAGAAAGTAATATCCGTAAGAGTTTCTTCAAGTGCGCTCGTTTTTAGTTTCCAATATGTTTTATATGCCTCTTTGATAGATGTATCCGCTTCTTTTATGTCATTCTGAAAGTTGTCAAAAAAACCCAAATAAAATAAATAAATGAAAAATGCAACAATGTAAATAAGATGCAGGAATATATGTATGCATCACTGATAATATAGCATGTACAAATCACAATCTTTATTAATAATGTAACAAACATATATAAAAACTCAAATTTTTTAAAATACTGAACATGCATCTCTGTCTAGTTTACTATCAACTTTTAAAACTGAACAAAATTATAATATTTATTTAATATACGATTTATATTAATGTTTATTTAATATACAATTTATATGGATGCAAGATACAAATCAAACAACAGCTATGTAACTATGATGAAAATGTAAACAGAGGTGAAGAGGCAACATACTTTGTTAGGTTTGCGTCCGTATTTTTCCATAAAATCACTTTCCCATCGTTTTACGCGGAGCTTGTTTTTCATGTATTTGGTTTTAAAAACGGGATCCTCGAGGAGCTTCATGTTATCGTGAAACAAAATTGATTTACAGATACGAAATGCTGAAGGTATTCGAAAATCGGACACTCGTACGATGTTAAATTACACCATCGATTCTTCGGTTGCTCTCGATGATCCTTGGTCAGTGACTTATAACGAAATGCCATGAAATGAACTGCAAACTGCAAATTGGAGGGACAAATCTCTCCGGACAGAATTTTCGTGCGCATGCGTGAATTACGTCATCGAATATGGGATTGACTTCAACAGATTGCTTGTACTAAGATGCTACATTTTTCATGGAAGGAGGGGCATATAAATTATCAATATTTTTGTTTTTTTTATTTATAATTTATAATATAAATAATATAATATATATAATATAATGTAAATAATATAAATAATATAATTTATAATATGATTTACAATATAGAACATAAATAATTGTTATATATATTAAGTGTATTATTACATATATATAAAATATAATATTTTATACTTTAAATATATAATATTTTTTTATAAACATAAAATATGTATTTTTACTTCTTTTCCGCGAGAGGAGTCAAATGATTCTTCTTATTGCAATGAAATATGTGACTGCATAATAGCGTCTGCTGGCGCATGCGCGAGATTTATTCCCTCTAATTATTTTTTAGTCTTCGACTTATGTTTACGACTCTGTCGGTAACGATTACGACAATCTTCGTGCTCGGTGCTCAGGTCCTTCAAACGAACATGGATTTGACTTGTCAGAATTCTAGCTTAACTATTGAGTATTTACTTGGTCAATTAAATACAGCCAGACAAGAGATTAATAATTTAAGGTACTTTAAGAAAAATATATATTCGTTTTAATCATGTGTGTATATATACATATATATATATACATATTGCATTGCATATACACATATGTATCAAGCAATACTGTTTGACAGAAGTTTGATTTAATGTATTACAGACAACAAGTGAAAGGTCTACGGTATATACTAGATAAAGATGTTAATAACATTAAACGCTTTTTGGAATTACAAAAAGGTGGAGAAGCCTTTTCACAATCCAAGCTAATAGCTTCATCTTTAGAAGAGGCAAAGCCTGGCACAAGCAAAGATCAAGATATACTCAAATTAAAACCTATTGGTGTCATTTCTACTTGGTTTCCGAACAAGAGAGCAACCCCACGACAACCTGGAATATGTGGGAAGGTACCAGGAAAATTAACACTTTATAATTCTGTATTTACAAATCCAGATCATGCGTTACAAGGCTTGCAGGATTTTTCACATATGTGGTAAGAATAGCACAATGTTGTTTGAAAAAATAATATTGATATTATTGATAAAACAACAAATAATAATCTTTGTCTCCTCTTTTCCATAGGATTTTATTCCATTTCCATAGAAATGATTCAACGCATACTCGTGCAAAAGTAGCACCACCACGATTGAATGGGATAAAAACAGGTGTATTTTCTACACGTTCTCCACATCGGCCATGTCCTATTGGTCTAAGTTTAGTTAAGATTTTGAAAATTGAGAATTATACAATTTATTTTGAAGGTGTTGACATGGTTAATCAAACGCCTGTTCTAGATATAAAACCATATATACCACAATATGATAGTCCATTACATATTGAGAAATTAAGTAATAGACCAAGAGAGAGTAATACTCAGAATGTCTCAGACATGTTTCACAATATGGGAGAAACTATTTGCTTAAATGAGGACCAATCAACTAATCTTTTTAGTGATGATACAAACACTAACAATGCTGTTAGCGAACAAGCTGAATTTGATATTTCCAAAGATGAAGAAATAGCTTTGAGACTTCAGGTAGAAGAATTTCAAGCAACTTCAAATCTTAATGGCTATGATATTACAAGACAATCTTCTCAGTTGATGGAAGCTTATGCTAATAATGCTACTTCATTACAAACTGATATTACAGATATTATGCTTACAGAAACATACCAAACAGATAGGGCACCTGATATGAGATCAGATTTAAATTCTATTGAACACAACAACTCTGCAATATTAATAGCCGAGACTGCTTCTATTAGAGATTTGAATAGCAGATTACATGATGTAGATATAAATAATATTAGCAATACAGATTCAACATATATAGAGAGAGATAATGATAATGCAATAGATTATACCGAGAATCAGTCTTTACGCAACTCTAGACTATTGGATGGAGCAGATGGTCCAAGTACAGTTTGTGGTACAGATATAGATTTAGTTAATCATCATATGTTGCATGCAAGAGTCGATAATTCTCCTGTAAGAATGGGAATACGTGAGGCACCTGATGGAGAGGAAGGATTCGAATCTCAGAGTTTGACACCATCGCGAACTTTACCAGATATTCACGCAGCAACAACCGTATCATCTACACCAATGAATACGGCAATGGAAGATAACTTTTCTGAGATAAGAGTACCAAACTGGATTTCGCAGCCTCGTACAACGACATTGTCAGTAATTTTCAATGAACGTGCTTTGATGCAATTAAACGAGATTTCAGATGATAAAGTTGATGAACAAAAACAAGCTATAGAAAATGTATTAAGAGAAGATCCTAGATCGGTGTATCTAAGGCAAAGATGGGGTAGCCAATTTTATACTTTTTTAATATATGATCTGCACATCACGTGTAGATTTGACGATAGTAGAGGTATTGTTACTGTATTCCAAGTGCGACATGCGGGTCGTACTTGCGATTGCGGCGAGCCTGAATGGCAATGCTTAGGACATTCTCCTTTACCTTAATATATTATACAGCGAAATAAAGCAAATATTCTAGTAAACAGGGGAAAAAGAAGAGCAAAATACTATTTCTGTATAATAATTTAGCATAAAGAATTTAAGTACTTTTATTTTTCAGAAATCTTTCTCGTAAAATAATTTTTGCTTTTAATAACAATTATTTTAGCTAATAGAATATTTATTATAATAATATGAAAATATTTTTCTTAATGATGTCTTATGATTTTTTAATTTTAATGCAAATGTATAAGTTCCTACATTTTGTTATCATTTTGTTATGCAATTATCATTTATATTAAATTTATTGTAGAGTTTATACACACAAAAAAAAAAAAATAAATAAGGCACATAAAAAAAGGGAAATAATATACTTTATACATTTTATATAAGATCGGGAAAAATCATAATAGAGAATTTAACTTTTTTTTTTAATGAATATGGTGTGATTCTATAATAATATTTTGTAAATATTTATATATATTTATTTTTATGTATACATTCGTATAGTAGAATCTGCACCTGCTGAAAACACCCATGGTTCGATGGGATGAAACATGATGTCCAAAATACCAAAATCATTATACGACTCATGATTACATAATCTTTTCAATGGTACAATTAACGGATTTTGTAAAAGATCACTGAAAAAAGTACATATGAAAGTGTTAAATATACAGATGTGCAAAAAGATTCCATTATATTAATTTTTCATTTATTTCATTATATCTTACTTGTACACCATTCCGTGAGACACGATAAGTCCCCTATCATCACCTCCAGACGCGAATAAAGGATATCGTTTGTGAAATGCTACAGCACGTACACCAGCTCCATGTAATCGCAATGTTTGATAAGGTTTAGTGCTTAAATCCAAGTCGAACCAGAGCATTTTGCGATCGTAGGTTGCTACCAAGACATTATCACCTCCTAAAAAAATTTATATTGACGATCATGTATTAGAAACATATACATATAATCGATACAAAATATATAAATATAATTTACCAGGATGAATAGCCATTGTTGATATCCATTGTGAATTGGATAATAACTTTTTAACCATTTCCTGTTTCACAAGGTCATATATCCTTACATTCCTTTGTGTCTGAGGAAAATATAAATAATCTATTAAAAAAGATTGAAGTATATTAAGAATATTAGTATTTTTAATATAAATTACTATTACTTACTGCAACAAATAAATATGGTCTAATTGGATGAAATAACACACACTGTATTAATCCCTTTGATTTACTAAAAGGCAATTGAGATCTTCGTTTTGACAACTGATTTATCAACACTGATCTATTTTGGCCATCTGGCATTACAGTAGCAAAATAATCTCCCTTTCCATGCCATGTTATTTGATTTACCATTTTAAAATTATTTAGAATTATCCTGATTCCAGTGGACCACTGTTCCCCTTCTACTTGCTCCCACTGTACTGCACTTTGTACTCTGTCACTTACTAATACCACATAACATATATTAATCTCACATATATATGACTTTATCTCAAAAAAGAGGGCTTATAGAGAAACATATATTTATATAACTATTTTTTTTAAAGATTATTTTTAGAAGAATATATATAAACAATTACAAACAATTATAAACAATATTGATTTGATTATTGAGTTATTGATACCTATTTTTTCACTCTGTGGTATTATCTCCAAAAGCTGATCAGTTTTACTGCTAATAAGATCATCTCCGACTCCAGGATTTATTAAAAGAACTTTTTTATCAGCTGCAACAGCTATCAATGATACAGCTTGATTTGGACACCAGGCAACACTTCTAATAACACCGCCACAAGGCACTGTCTTTAAGCATCTGCCTGTATTCACTTCCCATACTGTCAAAATAATACATTTTTTATATTCAACATGCAAAGTATATAATTTACAATATATTAATAAAATACATATTAATAAATATAAATTTATACATGTAACAATAATTATTTACATAATTATATATATAATTTATTATGCCATTATATATAATAACATAAATAAATATAAATTAATATATTATTATATATAATGGTAATATGTAATAAATATAAATTAATATACATATATATGATGAGTTAATTAACTTACTCTTCAATAACATGTCATCTCCACCAGAAGCAATAAACTGACCATCTGGTTCTGCAGTAATACTTCTGACCATATCTGTATGTCCTTTAAATACCATAAACATGGTTGTTGGAAATGGTTGCAAATCTCTTGGACTGGGCAATTGTGGAACCAAAGCTTCAGGCTCTATTGTTAGTCTCATTTTTAATGCTCTAGGGCATAGATACAGATCTAAACACCTCTGAAATCTTTCCTTGATATATCTAGAGTATGCTGGTACTTCTCGAAGAGAATTGTACTTTTCTGGTATAAAATGTAATTTTCTCTTCCATGGAGTTGTTTTTAATTTATTCCATTCTTTAAGTTCTTTCTTATCAAATAAATATTCCACTGGAGGATTATAGCTTTCTGCATGACCAGGTAAATGTCTTTTAGGTGCTGGAATATGCTTATGAATTCTACGCATCTCCTCTGCCTGATCATCAGACTGCCACAACATATAAAATTGTGGTCCCTGATCCTTTTCCCTATCTTTTTGCATCTCAGCAGTAGATTTCATCCAACCCATCTTGAGAGCATGTACCAATTTTGATACCTTTCTAGCTTCAATCTTAGATGGTAAGAAAGAACGCTTATGTTCTGGAAATTTCCGAAGAGGCGTTTTCATTACTTCAGAAGTAAACCAATCCACCCATGGCTGTTCAACATATAAAATAGTTAAGTTTTTAATATATCACACATAATATATTCTCAAATTAAATTATTATAAATATAGCTTACCGCATATTCATCAAATTGAACATCAGGTATTTTTTGTTTCTGAATTCTTACAATTAAATCTATATCCGTTTCACTTAATATAATATTTTGGCCAGTTTGAGGATCTTTTATAGTTCTCCAAAAGTCAGGATCTTCCATTCTTTTCAAAAAGTTATCTAATTCATCGCCTTTTTGCGGCTTTGAAATTTTCTTACCCTCCCAATCATAACCGAGATGATCATAATCATCATACCATTTCATTGGCACATTCCCAACTGTGTTATAAGTATCTTCCTCATCGGAACTATCATACTCATATTCATCTTCGCCATCAGACATATTTTTAGTTTTTGTTTTGTTAGAGGTATCATTTTTATGTGCTTGTGCTTCTGAGTTTTTAAAATTCTTATCTTTTTCCAATGTATTTAATTTGTTTAGAGATGTTTTACTTTTATTCTTAATCTTTAACTTACTCTTTTCTTTTAATGTAATTGTTGAATTCTTTTGTGTTCCTTTATAAGAATTATTTATTGCTTTGTTATCTTCTGAATCTTCAATAGACTCATCTATAGATTCATAATCTGATTCAAGTTTATCACTTTCGTCATCAGATAAAAAAACAATAGGATCCTGTTCTTCATCGGAATTAAGTATATCTGCATTTTCCACTTCTTCATCTGTAGAATCTTCATCATCATTGATATGAGCTTTTAACAAATCCATATTAAAATTCTGAAATATTAAGAAATTATATATGTTTTATTATTACTATATCATAATAATTATATTTTTATTTTTAATTTATTTGCATATAGTAGAATTATTATAATATATTATAATATAAATTTATTATATATATATATATATATATATATATATATATATATATATATAGAGTGCGTTAGCAAAATCCGGACAAAACAGTTTATTATAACAATTGTTTATTAATCAAAAATTAAAATTAACACAAAAAGCTTTTACACATCACTTAAAGGATCCTTCCTGAAATCTGCTATTCGATGTAACTCCCGTTTGCTTCGATTACTGCTTCGATTCTCTGTCTGAAACTTGAGCACATTTTCTTTAATTGCTCTCAGTCCAAATACGTGAATGTTGCCTCAATAGCGACCTGGAGGGATGCCACATTTGGAATGCCTGGACTTGTAGAAATCTTTTTGATAACGCTTCACACGTAATAGTCGAGAGAGTTTAAATCTGGACTATTGAGAGGCCAGAATTTCTTGGACCAAAACATATCCACAATGTCTGAGAGCCAGTTTTGTATTAAATGACTCGTGTGAGCCGGTGCATCCTCCTGCTGAAAAATATACGGCCTCCCGGAGGCCATGGTTTCCAGCTTCACTATCAATCATGAAGGAAATTTATTTATGGAGTCTTCAGACTCCATAAATGCTGTGGATGGCCCACTGCTTTGTTCTTCAATGAACACACAAGCAGGCAACTCTTTTGGTCTTGGCAGCCTCAGACAGCATCTGTCGTACTCTGATCACATGTATCTCAGATCTTCCTCAGTGATCTGACGCATGATCTCATTCCCAAGATTGGTTGTTAATTTCCTAAGCACCGTCCCTGGATCTTCCAAAATGAGCTCTTGAGCTCTTTGGACAATTGTTGGGGTTCTTGCTTCGATTTCTTCTTTAAATGAATTTTTCTTGCTGGGTGAGCAGAATCCTCTTCCGACTTCTCCAAAGCCGCATACTTTTGTGCGATGTCGTAAACAGTCGATCTTGGATATCCAAGGAACTTAATTATTTCTGTCAGCGATCTTCCAGTGCGAAGACCTTCAATAATCGTCGCTCTTTGATTATATTCTGCACTCATTCTCACTAATTCAGCCATTTCAAGATTACGCACGTCTTACACACACGTATGGCCTCCCTGAACGTCAATAAAAACTTACTGCCAAATTCAAGTATAACAAAAACTTCAAATTGAACTTTATCCGGATTTTGCTGAAGATATATATGTATCTATGTATCTATGTATATATATATATATATATGTGTGTGTGTGTGTATGTAACATAAATATATGAATAGAATAAACAAGTAGTATATATAGAAATGTGTGCATAATGTATGTATAAATAATAAATATAAATAATTATGTATAAATGTTTCAATGTATGTATAAACGTATATAATACCTTTGCATTTATCACGCATGCATCTTTTTTAGTTTCTTCATTTTCTCCTGATGTCTGATTAACCTGTTTTCTCTTTAAGACTTTCTTTCCCATTTTCTTTAATGTATTCACTGTGTTATGAAATTAGTTTAAGTATGTCAGATATTATTTTTCCCTAAATTACATGTATTCGTATATTATTTCTTTTTTGAATTTCTGAAAATATAAAGTACTACAAAATCCTTTTCTTCTACGATTTGCACTGGCACCGCTTGAACCAGATCAACTCTAACCTCTCTTCCCATAAAATCACATGTATCGGGTAAAATTATTTTTTTTTTTTCTTTATATATCACCATAGACATAGAAAACTCATAGACGTAAGAGTAAGTAACGTACGATTGACCAATCACGACAAAAAAATTTTCATGTCTTTTTTTGATTGGTCGGTTTTCAGACATCATTTTATTCCAAGGAATAAATTTTGGTACGCAAGAATGGAAACTCGATGAAATTCAGCTACAAAGAACAAACCTTTCTGACCCGCGAAAAAGAAAGAACAAGGATGGAACAATGTTTGTAACGTTTGATAAATTCGGCTCGAATACATTTCACGGATTTCCATTTTTTTTATTCGAATTTCGAATCATCGATTTTACATGCCTTTTTTATAACCGATTTATATAGATATTTTTCCTCAAAAGAAAAATATACTTTTTTCACATTTATATGTATATTATTCATTATGATGCTTTTGTTAAACTAATATGTATGTGTCAGTAATGAAAATACATGGATATACATTATAAAATGCCTTTCTCTCACACACATTGCGCTATATTTATAATTATATACATCTCATTGTACAAATTTAAAAAGATTTATATAAAAATATTTTGTTTAACATGCTTAATTATTTCTATATTTGTCTAAGTAATAATTCATTAGCAATATATTGCACTAATTATTTTAAAGTGATTTGACTAATAAAATCCCAAAAATTGTAAAAATGTAAGATATATAAGGATAAATTAAACAATTATTTAAATTAAATTGTGATGTAGAGATGAAAAAATAATATACAATTAAATAATATGAATAAATTTGATTAGATTATAAAACTTATTATTTATTTATTAAATATTATTATTTATTTTTATTATGTAAACTAATGATAAGATATAAAGCCATTATAAAAAACTTTATTCATATTTTTTAATTACATAATTAAACAGATAAGAAAAATGTAGATGTCAGATATTTAAAAAAATTGTTTTGAATGCGCGTTTAATACAAATTTAATTTTAAGTAAAAAATCGCTATTATGTAATAGTTAAATATTTTTTTTATATTCCAAGTATATTGGAAATACTTGCATCTCTAAGGAGTATGTATCTCCGATATCCATAATATAATAACAATGTCCGAACTGCTATCATCTATAAACAATTGTTTACTTTTGCTAACAATTGTTAGCTCTGTTTTATAGAATATACATCAAACGTAAAAAATAATATCTTCATTTTCATTTATATGTGTTTTACTTTAATATTTAATTGATGAGACTTTTTCTCTAATTTGCTTAAATAAAATTTATACACATGTTAAACAAAACTTATAAACTTAGATTGTGTAGAATTCATTGGTTTGCCGTTATTCAGTCTTTGTCAGGTATATTAAATAGTATTCATTATACAAAATATATCCTCAAATAATGACATGCTTTACTTATTAGATTGTTCAATCGCGTATTTAGATATTTTAGAATATGAGTTTAACCTAGTTTGATTAAATAATTTAATAAGAAGTAAAAAAGAAGTGTAAATCTTTTCTCCCATATCTATGTTAAACTTAACAGAAAACGATAAAAAACGGATTATTGTCAATGTGAATACATAAAAAGCATTGCAATAATTATGTAATTAAGGCCTGGAAGGAAAAATTTCTAATAAGCTTGGTGTACTATACTAAAGTATTTACATTTACTATAGACATGTAAAAATATATATATATATATATATATATATATGGAATTCCGATATATTTTCTATTAAGAGAAACTATGTTTGAAACTGTGTAACAAGTAGCTTGGTTGCTTTGGCAATATCGTAAGCGCATGAACGTACTTGCTGCAAGCAACGATCCATGTGTTCGGTATCACTGGTGCATCTTTGAAGACCGGAGCATTCCGCTTGAAGTCTCCCAGTGTTGCCATTTAACTGACGCAAAGCAGATTTGATATTTTCCTCCAGTGGATTCTATTGGTACAGTAGAAATTATTTCTTTCTAATTTAGCAAATCTCTGAGAAAACAAATACTCAAAAAAAAGAATAAATAATTTTACTTGAGGAAATATGGCAGTTAGCTCAGCAACAGCAACGCGTATTCTCTCGGCGCAAGGGACAAAAGCTTCTCGTTGGCTCGGATCTTGCATAGCCATCCATAGCTCCTGAATTCGCCTGGTGACTTGTTCCGTTCGTCGGGTCACTTCTTCGCTGGGTGGTAGATTAGGCGCGCCATATTCCCACAAACTTTGCGTATTATTCCGCGATAAGACCTCTGTATCGCGTTTCGTCTAGATTGAAATAATATTAACAAATAATCGATATTTTTCATTAATATATTTCATTAATTATTTCAAAAATTGTCAATTACTTGACAAATAGTCGTTGACCACGATGCTGGTTTCCGCAAGCCCTCTCTCGTCTCGTACATTGATGCCGGTCGTTGATTTCCACGTATAGTGGACGTTTTGATATCGTGCACTGGCTCTAATTCGGGTTCTTGTTCTCCACCGACATGTCCGTTTATGTTGTCATCATTAGAACCTTTTACCTAAATTGTAAATTGTTTTCAATCTTCAGTATTAAGTACAATTATAGACATTAATATATTATTTAATGAATAATACTACTTGTATTGCAAAACAAAATTTTGCATTACCTGTAGCATACGTTTGAGCTCGCTATTTTCCTGAGTGAGTTGCTCGACAGCGTTTTGTAAGGTATATATCTGCTCGCGAAGATCTCGTACAGTTGATTCAGATAAAGTTAATTGTTTTTTTAAAACTTCTACCATAGATGGAAGACCTTTGGCCATTGGAGCAAATGCTTCCTACACAACATGATGCAATAATAATCTTTATTTTAAACTAGCACAGAGTACACATTTTTAAAATTATTATTATTACAAATTATTATAGCTTAGTATATTTATATAGTCTAGTATATAATATGTATCTACTCAAAATTTGCAAATTTCCTAAAAATTCTCTTACTTCTCTTTTTGTTAATAGTGTGCCAGTACTTTTAATATTTTTATTACAAATATATGTACCGAGTTTTATGAAATATCATCTTTTTTATCTTTTCTTGAATTAAAAAAAAAATAAAAACTTTGTGCTAAAACAGTATATTTTCACAAAATATGTGTATATTATAATTTATATA
>JBCAUJ010000046.1:2036328-2048225 GCA_038406275.1 Cataglyphis albicans
ATATATTAATATGAAAAATAATATGTATGTATACATTTTAAGATTTAAAGTTTTTTTAAATATAATTATACAATACATATAAATAAAAAAGTCAAGCAAAAATTCTTTTTATTTCAACTGAGATGTTAATATGCTAATTTAAAAAATGGTAATATTTAATTTTGTTTCTTCATATATCATTAAATGTTAATTATAACAATTTCCTCTATCAATATTGTATATAATTCTGTTACAAACATTATTTATCTTATCACGAAATATTAAGAATTGACGAGAGCTATGATTTGAAAAATTCCTGATTTATACAAACAGAAATAAAAATGTATGTATGATTATTTTATATATATATATATATGTATATATATATATATATATATAATAATAATAATAAAAAAGGTACATAATATACCATGCATTTTTTAATAATAAATATGTTTATTTCATTTTTCATATCAACGTAATAAAATATATAATAAAATACACAATATATACTTATCACATTATATATGGATAAATCTAGCTCTGTGTTAATTTAAACTTATACACCATGATTTACACAAACAGAAATGAAGATATATGTATTTTATGTATTATTTTATATATAATTGTAATAATAAAATAAAAAAAAGACATAAGATATTATAATTTTGGTTATGATCTTCGAATCGTAATATCATAGATCTTGTTGAAATAGTCATCGCTTAGTAACAACAAAAAAAGATAATATTAGCGATGATTGCGTGGCATAGAATATTCAAATTGCATGGACTCATATAGTTTCTGGCAAATCATCTGCAGCAGTATTAATAATACGATCTTCATCAGCTAATGTATGGCGTCCCAGACGGCATCGATATTTTTGGAATAATTGCGGAATAACGATGTTATTGTAACATGCCATACCAATTAAAAGAATTGCAAAACCAATGAGCTGTAAGAAAAATAATTTTAATATTGAAATATATATATATATTTTTATTAATAGTAACTATTATTAATTATATACACATAATATCTAATCACATACCTGCATATAATGGAAGGCCTGCCATTGAAATGCTAAAGAAAATGCCCATATTAAAATCGTTCGAACACTATCTAAAATCATTCTCGTCGTAGCGCTCATCTCTTTGGTAACACTAATACCAGCAAAATTAAAGAAAGCAATACTAAACGATATACCTGTAACCACAAATAGCATATAATAAAAGCAATAAGACAATTACAAAAAGGGAGAGAAAAGAAACGATAAACTGACCGATAACAGCTATCAATAATTTAATACTGCCTCCTATCTCGACAAGAGCTTCCACAGAAGCTTCAAGCGTGCCGCGTGAATTGTCAGCGAAAGGCGGTGGCGCAGTAATGTAATTTAGAGGAATCAAAGCTATAGAAATACCAATAAATCCAAAGATACCTGCAAAAAAGTATAATATAAAAAATATATAAATATTATAATAAATAAGGATGATAATCAATATCAATATCAATCTCGATTTGAATAACAATGACAGATATTATATGAAAATAACTTGAAAAACATGAAATGTACGAACCCTCCCATCCAATTGCTTGTAATGCAGGAATATCTTGTTCCCCCACATATTTTTCTTCCACAACCATTTGGACAGCTGTTATTACCTATATATTTCAATTG
This sequence comes from Cataglyphis albicans, assembly GCA_038406275.1. Lineage (NCBI taxonomy): Eukaryota > Metazoa > Arthropoda > Insecta > Hymenoptera > Formicidae > Cataglyphis > Cataglyphis albicans. The sequence goes on from JBCAUJ010000046.1 coordinate 2,037,986, forward strand.
GAAATTATTTTGCAATAGTAAATATACATATTAGTGCATGATTAAATATTGTACATTGTATGTGTGAGTGTAATAATTATAATTATAATTAAGTAATAATTATAATTGCCAATTTTCTTTAGAGATTTACAAACTGGATTAAAAAGTTTATTCATTTATTTCCTAAATAAATGGCTTTTCTATATTAATTAACAATATATTTGCCAATTTTATTCTAAATTTTATCTTATCTATAAAATTCTGTTTAAATTGGCATTTTATTATATTATTAATTGTATAGTATAAAATCATTGTGGTAGCAAATAGTATAAAATCATTAATTTATATTCACATAATATAAACTTAAAAATAAAAAGAAACGAAAGGAAATACATTTGTATTATATTTTTAAAAACCAAAATGATTATCCAAGAAAAAATTTGCATTGTTTAGGGTCCTGTAAATATTAAGACAATTTAAAATTGATTTACAAAGTTTTATGCCAAAAATTTTTGAAAGATATTATTTAGAAAGTTGATAATGAGAAAATTGTGTTTGATGGCATTACTTTAAAATAATTTACATTATACTACTAAATAAATTGTCGAAAGTCTCTTTATAGGACAAGAATCAATTGCTGAATATGTCAAAAATTTGTTTATAAAAAAATGAACAAATTTTCAATTGATCAACCCAATGTAACAATAAGTTGATAATGATAAAAAAATGTACCTGGGCAAATATAATAAGCAAGTCTCCAGTGATTACAGAGTTTGCACTGATATCACTGTCTTCCATTGTTAATATATCACTAACGCCAACAAAAGCTAAGCCTACTATGACAAAACCAATGCCTATCCATTCCCTTATTCCCAATTTTCTATTGAGAAATCCAATAGAAAGCATTCCTGTAAAAACTATTACTGATCCACGTAACATCTGGAAACTACTCGCATAAGTCATGTTCAGGCCAATATACATTATGGATGTCGCAAACATATCACACAATGCAGGTACAAGTAATATGAAAGGATTAAAAATCCTTGAACCCTTAGTGAGTACATTGCTATCTACAGAGCCATCCTGCAAACAAATTAATACCATAAATAATACAGCTCAATTTGTTTTTAGGAAACAAAAATCAAAAATACCTACAGCTCGTCGATTATAATAATAATAAAAGATTTTAAATGCCAAAAAACAAAGAGCCTCTCCAATAAACATAAATAACGATTGCATAAAAGGATGATTAAAATGCCTAAGTTGCTTATCTTCTCCAAGAACCACTTGTCGATCTGCGTACCTAAATAAATTTAAAGTCAAATTTTCTCTTCATGTACAAAATTAATGTTATTTATAAGATTCATTAATATATGTTTCTTCCATGCTATAACTCATAATTTTTTTATAGTAATACTAATTGCACTTACTTCACTGACAAAGTATTAAATGAGCCTGTAATTATTTGAAGTATAGCTAATATACGTTGATAATTTGTCCATGCCATTGTTGATTGGTATAAAAGTGATAGTTATTGGATATATCTGTTCCTATCGAGACACAATACCATACTTTATATCTTACAATAAATTTACTTTTTTTTAAACATTATTAAATTTAATAAATATATAATAGTTCTATTAGTAAATCACAATTTTTTCCATTGATAAGATCGAAATTTGATATTATATAATTTATTGAGCAAAATAAAAAAAAAATAGTTAAAATTGTCTTTTTACTAGATGAAAAGTTAGAAATTTGCTTAAAATCATGTAATTATTTAATTTGATTAATTTGATTAATCATGGTCAGATATGTTTATGTTATTTTACAGCGCAAAAATTTTAATTATTTTTGTGTTTTTGCATATTTCATTCAGATCGACGAGGAGCATATTTTTCTACCTACCCGTTTTATATTTTTACTCAACACTCTATTCATGAGATAACCAAATTGAAACTGGATTCACAGGTGATATAAAATCTTTTACGATTTAAATTGGCATCGATTGGATAAAATAAGGACCAATTTCACTGTCAACAACTAATAAAAAATAAGTGAAAATAAGTGATGAATGATAATATCTCTCTCAAATCCTTTCAAGAAAATATCAGATGATACAGATTCGTCTGTTGGATGACTGTTCTCATATTACAATTACACATATCTTTTGCTGACAGTGAATAATATTAGATCAACGTCATCTCAGTTCGAAGAAACAGCTTTGTTCCGATTTTCCGAACATTCCATATATCGGAATGAAGAACGATAAAAACGTGCGGATAAAGAGAGACAATAAAAGGATTCGATAGCACAGATGAGATATAAGAAAATTGACAGAATGTTTGACAGAACTGAAGATACCACGAGGCTGATATTACGCATGTGTATATATATGTATGTACATATTTTATATCGGACGCACCGATTGGTTATCGGATGAAGAAAATTTCCGGAATCCCTATCAGGATTCTAGAAATTCTCTATTTAATAGCCAATTGGGGGATTGTTTGAGAAACTTCGCTACGAATGTAATAGGGTCTCTATGTGATGTCAGCCCCAAACACCATATAACCTGTAAAAAAAGCTGTGTTTTTGTTAATTATTTTTAATTGACTTTACACTGGAACTTAGATTAAATTAATCTGTCTGTCACCCCCAATGGTGTTCAATAATATGTATATATTTGTACTACAGGAATGATTCGTGTGTATATAAGTAAGTGTATAAATTTGGTGGAAATAATTTTTATGTGAAAATTATGGGAAAACTACAATTTTTTATAATATAACTACAACTTTTTAGATTATTTCTATGTTTTTATGTCAAACTACTTGGGCCATGTTGATAGTTTTTCATAAATTTACATAGAAAGTTGTGATTTTCTACAACTGCATACACACACATAGAATTTAATTATAGAATTTAAAAAATAATCTACAACTTCTACAACTTTCTATATTGCTCGTGAAAATTTTCGAAAAAGTTGTGAAATTTTATAAATATTTGTAAATATTTTTTACAATTCACTACTATTTAGAAAGTTGTAATTTGCTTAAAATCAAAATTTTAATTTTTTCTTAGAAATATATATATTGTTATATTATTTCTATAAAAAAACAGAGTTAATTGAAAATGTTTATTAAATCTTAAATGACAAAATTTATACTTGCAAAAAAATTATTGTTATGTATTTTTTAAATATCCTTTTTATTAACAATATATATTGTGGAATTATATGTTATGGAATTTCATATTTTTTAAAATAAAATTAAAAAATAAGATACTTCTTTTTATTGAATTATTTAAATTCTCTCCTATTTTCTCATGCAACTTTTGAGTAATATTGTGGATGAACAATTACATTAAGACATCATACAAAAAAAGATTTAAATCCACAGCAATTATATAAAGTTATTTGTCCTAATTATAGAATAATCATGTATGTCCTAATTATAGAATGATCATATATATGCTGGAAAAATTGCCGTTTGTAACAATAAGTATATTGAAACAGATATTTAGAAAAAGAATGTTGTATATATAATTAATTATATTTATTTTAATAAATATTCAGTATTTTGCTCTATTATAAACTTTATTATATATTTTAAAACATAGAAAAAAACAATTAGTAATAGGAAGCACATTGGATATATATCTATCCTCTTTTTATAGCTCTCTCTGAGCTTCATTTAAAATAAATTTATATTATTTTAAATTTGTCTTTTTTAACATTTTTAGAATCATGACTCGTAAATGTGCATTGTGTAAAGAAAGCAATTATAAAAGGAACAATTATAGTTTCTTCTCAGCTCCTAAAGATGCAGAAACACGTAGGAAATGGCAAAATGCTCTTGCCATTAAAAATTATACTGTCACAGATGATACATATGTATGTAGCAGACATTTTCACAAGAATGATATTATTACACATTGGATCAGTGGAGTACCCCCGCAAGTAATAAAGGTGCTTGATGAATACAAAATATATGCAAAGTTAGCAAGTAAGCTTAATTAAAAATGATAGCAAATACACTTTCGTTGATATTACTGAAGATTGTACCTGTTGTTTGTTACTATAGATTAAATACAAGAAATGTCGATTGCGTCCAGGAGCTGTACCAAGTAAAAATTTCCACTCGGTTAGTAACTTACAGTCAACAGATAAAGATAACTTAAATCAACATGAAGTAGATGTTAAGAATTTGACATCTAAAAAGGAACAAGCATTGGAAGAGAATGAAATCTTTTTGATACCTAGAAGAAAGAAAAGTCTGAGTGACAATGAAGATGCAGAAAATGAAAATACTGATGTGCGTTATCACACTTACTCTAAATCACAAAGCTATGTGTATAACTCGGAAGAAAATGATGATTTGTATATCCAATTATCGAAAAATATGGATAAGGAAGATAATGTTTCTATGGATGATTCAAAATTTAAAAAATTAAAACCTGATATAAAAGAATCAGTTAAAACATTTAGACGCGATAACAGTTTAAATCTAGATTTTGTAGAAGTAACGACTGAATCTGTGAATGTAGATAAAAAAAGGAATCAGATATCTAACAAATTAAGTGCAACTCATGCAAAAAAGTTTAATAAAACGACGGAATGTAGTATCGAAAGATATGATTCTTCTGAAGAAGATAGGATATCGGTGGAAACTTCGGAGTATGATTCCGCCCATTCTTTTTCAAAAGAAACACCTATAGAGGATAATTTAAGAATGCCTAATGATTTATACATAGATAATCGAGAATTAGCTACTTTGGATTATGATTGTTTAAATGTGCAGGATAAAGAAACATTTGATACGGTCAGTGAAAATGAGATATTGTTTGAAGATTTTCTTGAAGTATGCACAGAAGTATCTTTACCACGAGGTTGGTCCTGCTTGGTAACATCGAAAGGACATGGTACCACAGTTGTATATCTTTGTATGGGAATAACAAAGGACGGATTACCTTTTGTGGAGAAACAAGTTTTTATAAGAAGCGATATGGTGTTACATTGTGCTGCAGCTAATAGAGAAATTGATCTGCTTATGCATAATCTCGTGAAAGAAAGGAAACATAGCAAAATGAGAAACTTACTGGATATAGAAATATTTATCGATGAATTTGATCAACGAATTATTTGCCAAGGTAAAATTACAATATCTTTTTATTTTATTTTATTTTATTTTTTTAGTTTTGACTAAATCATTTTTTTTCCGAATAGGCTTAAACGATCTTAGAGATTTTGAAAATGTTGATATAATCGAAATTGCATATAAGGATGGAATCAGATGGAGACACATCTCTTGTCCATTGATTGTAAATAACAACTCGTCCAGATGTACAAAATGTACTACATTATCACATTTACTAAATAAATCTTAAAGTTTTTATGTAGAGAGGCTCTCGGGATAAAATATAAGATCAGAATTTCTAGGTAGTAATTAAAATAGAATAAAAATTGAGGGAATTCAAAAATATCAGGGCAGTTGAGTGATAATTCTCTCGAATAGTGAATTTCTATTATACCCTTAAATTTTCGTTCCTTCGATTATTATTCTCATTAATTGCAAGAGTAATGTTCAATATTTTAATATGCTAGTCTAATATAATTTTCAGAACTTAAATCAAATACATAAGCATATGCAGGAATTCCATTTCAGCTATTTTAATAATATAGAACAAATATCTAATTAATTTTCCCTCAATAAAAATATTATATCACTAGTAACAATTTTATCATATTTTGATATCAAAACTTTACAGAACAAATTAAATTCTGCTAATGTATGATTTCCCTTCACCATTTACATACAATCAAGTGAAAAATAAAGTATAAAATTTTGGTGTCTTTTTAATTTAGTAAAGTTTAAATCGCAAAGAAAGTGTTCTTTTATTTTTACTGCTTATAAATTAAATACAAAGTGAGTCTAATAAAAATTTCACATTTTTTTCAAAAACAATTAGGTCAACTTTTTATCAGACCCTACATAATAACATCTATATATTGACGTCTAATAGTATTTTTGTTTTTAATTTAATTAAGAAAAATTTGCCAATGAGGATTTATTTTAAAAGTGGAATATCCTGTATATACTTGTATAACAGACACATCATACATACTTTCAATACATTGATATTTTTCTATAGACAGTATATATTGTATGTTTGTACTATGTATTTGTGCGCATATGCACATGTATGTACATGGAATAGTATTAATCACAAGGATTTATTTTATTATGAATAATCATACTTCTTTCAATATATACGAAATAAATTATTATAATTAAAAGATTATGTAAAATAAGCTATAGATAATTACTTCTATATGTATGAATAATTATATCAACAATTGATATTTAATTAATTATAATGTGAAAATCAAGTAAAAGCCAAATTATAATATAAATATATTGCTTTTTTCCTTTTAAATAAATTATAAATAGAAATGTGTGGCAAAACAAAATCTAACTTAAATATAAGGCAAAAAAAAACTTAAGCAGTATCAGTACAAGTATTATAAATAAATATAACTAATAAAGAATAATGATAATGATGATGATTAAGGATACAACTTTGACAAAATTCCGATCAACTTAATTGAGGTGATTAACTTAACTAATAGAATTATCTACAAAATTCATCAAAATTTCGAATTATATTATTATTCGTTCCTAATCAAATCTTTTATATGTCAAATATGCCAAAAAATTAATATTTCCATGTATATTAACAAAATACTGCAGATATCGATAAATTAATCGGAATTTGAATTAGATGCTTCCTAAGAAGCATTTTTGGCACATTTAATATCAGTAATTCAGAATAAAATAAAATAATGTCGAAATATTCACATTAAGGACGCCAAGTACCACAAATGCCTTTACTCACAATATTTGAATACTTTAGAATTGTACTTACAAAATCCACACACACATCTTCAATTGTTTAAATGAAATATTAGAAACTGTGTGCAGGCATCTGTGAAAATTAATGCATATATACAAGTGTTACACAATTATAAATATTTCGGGATTCTTCAAGAGAGGCTTGGTATTTTCTTTTCTTAAGAAAAACTTGGCTCTTGATTTATATATAAAAAAAATGGAAGAACTTACTAAAATTTAATGTGTGATACAATCTATATATATGCAATATTTGTGATTATACAGAATTTATTATATATATAAGAAATGTGCCAAAAAAAGCAAAGAATAAATCTCTGTCATATCGCACGATAAGGTATCACTGCAGGCGCGTATTTTTTCTAATAATATAAACACGCGCAAAAAGTATTACATCACTCTGTTTTAACAGCAAGAAGTAAAATAATTCGAATACACACATGGCGAGGAAAGACGAAACGGATTCGTATTTTTTATTCACCAAATCCTTAGATTACAACTATTAAAACAAGCACTGAAGCATTAATTCATCCTGCACATTCACAATTTTATCAGCTGGTCATATAATAATTAAGTTTACAGCACTATACACACTCAAGTAATTATTTACAAAAACTTATACCTCACTATAAGAATCATATGGAAGTTATTTCTGATTCTAAACATGTCCTGTTAAAATATTGTAATTTTTGAATAATAATTATATATGCACAAAGTACTTTAATTATGACAAACTTTAATCTTAATGACACGTAAAAATTAAAGTAATCTGTGAGATGTAAATTTTTATATATTATCCAATAAAAATTATAAAACTGTTTAAATATGTAACAATGCTATCTTAAAACATTTAAATTTGATGCATATATAGTTTATTTGGCAGAGAGAAGCTTATCTATATATTATAAAGAATCATAATATTAATATATAATGATTTCTCTGCTTTTATAACATTTTAAGAACAATTTGTTTTACAATTTGCGAAATAATGAAAATATTATTCAATTTTGTTTTTACTGTAAGTATGTTTACTTAACTAATCTGTAACAAAATCATCTCTTTCCAAAGCAAAGCACTTTTATACATTACATTAAAAACAAGTTACATGATCATTTACAATTTTCTATTGTTTTGCTCGTTAACGTCTTATGACATACAGTGGACAAATGGGCCTATGGATAACTAGGCCCATGAACAACATCCTCTATGACAGTCTTTGACTTTGGCATTATTCTAAATGAAGCAACAAATTCTTCCATACTATATTCTCTTAATAGAATATCTCATTTCATTTTGCTCACATTTGATACAAACATAAAATGTAATAAACGCATACAATTGTTCTCTTTAATTGATCAACTCTTAGAACAAGTCTTTTAAATCAGAAAAAGCCCATTAGATAATAAGGTTAAAAAAATTTTTTTTCAGAATTTTTTCAAATTATAACATATTTGAATCTACACATCCATGATACAATTTATGTTCAATATTATCTTAAAGATTCAATGAATAATGAATGTTGTCTGAAGATATTAGAATTACCGGAATTACAATATGTATCAATGTTGTAGCTAAAATGAAATGAAAGCATGTTCGTGGGCTCAGTTACTGATATTTACTTGGATGATTAATTATCACTCACAATCATTCACATAAAACGTTGGATTGCTCACCCAATTAGTTCCTAATGATTCAAACGATACTACTTGGGGTATTGCTCAAACCAATCGGCTGAGTATTTTCAACTAATGTGGACCGCATGCTTGATGCTGGAGCTTGAATATCCATTGCTGCTGTTCTCATTTCGCCAAAAGGTGCCCTAAAGTATAGATATCTTCTTAATATTTTTCAAGAATTCCTATTTTTTTCTATCAATATAATATATAAATTAATTCTTATTGTATTTAATATTTATTGTTTTACAAGCATATATATATAAGTACATTTTACAAAGAACAGCCAATATCATTCTACAGCTAGAATAAATTATCATTTCATTTATAATTATCAACATTTATTCTTTTATTATGAAATCCTAGAATGACACTGATATTTTGCTGTGTTATCATGACATTAACAAGAGGAACCCACTCTTATAATATTTTTTTATATTTTTTTAACAGTCATTTTTAGACGAAATTTCTGAAATTATTTATGAAGAAAAAAATTTTTTTAATAGTTCATTATATGCACATACACACACATAACTGTTCACAATTTAAGATACTATACAAAAAATATATTTAAATTAAAATTTTGGTAAACTATACCTGTTTAAAAAGAGATTTTTTTTTAATCAACAAAAGAATATAATTTTCTTTGTTGATGAGATTTTTTTATGTATATTCATAATTGGCATTAAAAGTTCATTTTTTTTTAAATAATTATAAAGATAAGACTAGAAATTTTCATTTAGAACATTTAGCACAAATATGTTCAAAATTTTCCATATTTTCAAAATGAAGTAAAAAGAAGGTTGACACATACACCTGTAACTATAATATATGATGTCTGACGGATATTTGCCAGCTTATTCTATTAATTGTAATTAATATAATGGAAAAATATTTTAAATATCTAAATCAAATGCAAATACATTCTTTTCGAATTGTAAACATTAGTCAAGAAATTCCAACATCTAAATGAAGCATGTCAATATTGAAGAAAAATTATTCAATATTGCAGCAATATTATAGCAAAAGGTTAATAAATGTAGTTAGATATTAAATAATGATAGGAATATGTGATGTTAGTGTGTACTTACTACTGAGAGCACAGTATTATAATTAATTAGATTTACGCAGAAAGAAATCAATCGCCAATTTTTCAAATTTTCAATATATATAAGTATTTGGAAATATATATGTATATGTAGGTGGATGGATGAAAGAATGTGTATATATAATAAAATCGAAAACTAATTATTATACACACCAGAAAAACTTTTTCTTTCTATTAAATAAATATTTAAAAATGAATATTTTTATAAACTTTATCTCTGTTCTAAAATGTCAGGATTTTTGAAAATTGATTTCTTTCTGTATATCTACATACAATTATAGAGATATATTGATGCATTTGTTAATTAAATTTAATAACTATTACATCAATATAAAAAATAAAAATAGAATTATACGTAATGGCATTTTGCAATAAACTAGTAATAAAGATTTTATCTCGAATCAAATTTCAACACATAAGATATATATGAAATTAAAGATGAAAGATATATAAGGTTACATCATATTAATTAATACAAAATGTATTTGTGTGTGTGTGTGTGTATGTATGTATGTATGTATGTATGTATGTATGTATGTATGTATGTATGTATGTATGTATGTATGTAT
>JBCAUJ010000046.1:2048325-2066096 GCA_038406275.1 Cataglyphis albicans
TGTATGTATGTATGTATGTATGTATGTATGTATGTATGTATGTATGTATGTATGTATGTATGTGTGTGTGTGTGTGTATAAAATTAAGAATTAACTGTAAAACATAACTAAAGCAGAAATATTGCAATGTATATGCAATACTTTATTTAATGAAATACTTATAAAAGGCTAAATAAACAATGCAACATGCTGGTTGAATACACAAACATCAATAACTTAATTCAACATTAAAAGATATTTTGAAACAGTGAAATTTGAAGATATTGAAAATTACTAAGTTTTATTTCTTTAGTAAAAAAAAAAATAACATTGTTCAAATTTTTAAATAATTTTACAATTTAATTATATTATTTTCTCTTTTTTTAATCTTATTAATTTTATCTCTTCATTTAGTCTGGAAGACATCATTTTATATAAATTATCAGATTATCTTCAAGTTTCATTATTTAAAGATATTTTCAACTTTATGAAGTAACAATATAATAAAGTACGATACAAATGATAATGAAATGTTATAAAGCATTTAGATGCAGTAGTAACATTAAATATTAGATATTATTGCCTGGTTAGTGAAGTGGTGCAATGAATATTTGATGATTTATGTAGGCCTCCAGACGTCAGGATCCTCCATGAGAGTAGTATGGTGATCTGTAGTAGGAGGCACTGTACCTTGTGGGGAACCCACGCCCGACGTTCCTGCTGGGTCGGGCCTGGACCCTCTGTGTTATCAGGTTATAAATTAGTATTTTATTATATTAATGCTCATAAAAAGTAATTTTGTTCACGACGATTAAATTTAGAATCGAGCCTATCTTGTCTTATCAAAGCTTCGACACAAAGTTCAAATGTTTTTGATAGTTTATTTCATGAAAAAATTGTTGGTTGTAAAATAATCTTGTAAATTATATATTCCCCCACACAAACCCAAGCAAAGCGTTAAGACAAAGACAAACACAACACAAAAATTGGTTCTTCCACCTTTCCACAAGCACAAAAAAAAAAAAAGAAAATCACTGTGCATGAAAAATCACATTACACATTATCCAATTTTATAAACGTAACACATAAATGTAATGTTACATCAATGCCAAACTGTGTGATAAGAGAAATAGATAAAATAAAAAGATAAATGTACTTCACTTCTATTTCTCTAAACTCTACAAATTTAATACTTTTAAGGACTGTAAGTCCACCATCAGTCATTTTGGATTATAATCTCAGGAGAAAATAAATCACTGTAAATGTTTCGTACAATGTATAGCCATATTAATAATTTTTTGCATCTATAAATCTATTCAAATCTAATTCTAATAAAGTTTGGCACGATAACATTGATGGTACAGTTTCTGATGTGCATTTTACAAATCTGCTTCATCAAATTAGACTAATTTGATAAAAAATTATTCATATGGATATAATTCATATAATTTATACCTGTAAATTTGGTCATTCCTGATGGCACAATTAATAATGATTCACTGATTGATTTATATGTCCTTTTTTATATTGATATTAAATTCTCGTTCAGATATTCTATAAATCATACCACTATCAGATTTATAGAAAAATTGTGTATCACTTACTTTTTACCCAGGGACATCATTCCATATATTATACCCGTTGTAAATATCAAACCACTGCCAAATATACTACCCATTCCTGGACATAGGAAGATTGCTGGCAACGCTATTCTAGATTAATGAACAAGAAACAAGGATATAGTTTAATTCATATATATGTAACATTATAAAAAATCTCATTGTATTTGATAAATTGCAGATTATTTAGTAATTATATTATGAGATATTTCAATTTTAGTAAATTATATATCTCGTACTATTTAATAAATTTAGGTAAAGAGAGAAGAGAGTACTTACAAACAATATCCAACTGCTCTATTCCAATATGGTTTCTTCTCCACCCAGTCACTTAAATTCTGTACAAAGTCGATGAACAAGCAGCAGCAAGGCGCTTCAATCATTACAACTAAGAAACCGGCAATCATTTGCCACATACCGCCAATTAAGCAGTTGATCTGACCAAAGAGTATCGACGCGCAATTCCAAGCTCCGAGAAAGATTGCAACTGCAAACAATAAAGACTGTTTTCTACAAATTATGCTTCAACAATTGGCAGCCTGAAAAGTCGATTTTTACATCTGTAATGTTGTTTAAGCTGATATAAATATATATATAAATGAAGCCAAAAAAAATTTCTCAAAGATAAACCTGACCTTGAAAAAAAAGGATATTTCCCATACCGAATATTTAAGCAATAAGTATGCATGTAATACATACATATGGAATTGTTAAATGTAATGTATTAAAAAAAAAGAAGGGGAGGAGGAATTATAAATAATGTAAAATGGAATATCATACATTACATGTATCATAATGAACTCACTTATACTGCCTACGGTACCGAGTCCACGACCAGCGTACTTCATCCACCAAGGAGCATCATCCTTGGCAACAGGGTCCTGTCCAGGTCTCTGCATAATCGATGCTATTTTTTCGCCAAACGACTAAAAGAATGCACATTAAAAATGCGTTATGACATATTATGAACGCGCACACGTTGTCGGTAGAGACAAATTACCATGTTTGATGTTGTCCTTTCGTCCTCGTCAGCTGAGATCGTTGACAGCACCGCTGGCCGATGTCCACCGATACCTGATATCTGTTGATGTTGGATGTTGGTCGATGCATGGAAAAATCGACCCGCTAGTTTCACGTTTGCAACCACGAGGGCGCGTTTCTATAGATATATATACCATTTTGCGCGAATTTCAAAAGAGAAAAATGAGAATCATCCATAATATCGTGCAATGGACAAAAAATTTTCTGAAAATAAAAAAAATGGATAGGATTAATAGTAAAACATTTTTTTTTACAAAATTTATTCAAATATTTATAAAAATATACATACACATATTAGTTTATTGAAATTAAAATACTAATCATTCTTTTAAATTAGCAAAAATTTCATTTTAGACAAACCTTCAATTTTTTTGTCATCTAGCTTGTAATCGATCTAATAGCTTAAGCGCACTAAAAAATTTATTGTACTTGTAATAGAGGAATTAGAAATTTATTATTCGATTTACATTCTAAGAGGAAAACATGAAAGAGCGATGATTGTAAGTAAATTGCAAAATTATGTATGTACATATATGATGATATTGATGATATTTAATATTGATAATATTCTTGATATTCTTGATCAATTTTTAATTTGTACGCAATACATAATATACAATCATGAGATTTTCTTGTAATAATGATAAATATCATAAAACACTATCTATCTTGACATCTTTTAAAACGAGAACGTAAAACATAAAATTATCTTTTTATTATTGGTGTATATTTTAATATTACGTACGCATTTATATATATGATAAATACAATGCACAATGAGATTAAGAAAATAAAAAAGGTTATTAATATTTATGATAAAAAAAAAAAATAATCTCTTGTACGACACTCTCTCCTTTTTACACAATATATGTATGATACTTATTTGAGTCTTTATTATTTTGATACTTATTTGATTATTGAATATCACAGAAAAAAAAAGAGCGGCGCTCTGTACTAATATATGTTCGTGCATTTCATTTTTTTTTTTTTATTTTCATGTTCTTGTTGTTCTCCAGCGTGTCTTCCCAAGCATATACATGACATATTTACAATGCAATAATTTATTCTCTATGTTTTATTCATTTTTTTCGATTTCTCAAGTTTCGCGTAGTCGGTAATGGAGTACAAGGTTCAATGTCTGTAAACGATTCATTCTCGTGGAATAATTTCTTCTTACGAGAGCGTGTCTTCTCAACTAATATTTCCGGAGGCGGCAAAGCGGTGCGCCTCGTGCTACGTTTCGATTCAGAGCCAGATAATTCGATGACCGGAATATCCTCCTGTTTAACGGCTCTCCTCCCTCGTCGTTTGGGTTGAGGTTGAGTGGAGACCTCATCCTCCGATGTACTATCATCATCATTCTTCGCTTTCGCAATAACAGGAGGAGTTTCATACTTTTTTAATCTATCCTGGAGAATCTCTATACGATTCTGCAATTTCTTACAATCATCTTTATTCGGCGTAGGTGTCAATTGCCTGCGGAATAATTCCTGGTACCTCATCACTTCCCTCTTCTGCCTCTCCAATTCCTCCTGCTGGTTCTTCACCAAGATTTCATACTTGATCACTGTCTCGTCTCTATTCTTCATGAAAGCGTCCATTTCGCGATCCTTTTGTGTTAAATTATTTCTTAATTCGTCGTTTATATTTCGCAATCGTTCATTCTCCAGTTGTCGTTCCTTCGCATTCTCCTCAAGTAAATTAAATATCTTTGCATTTCTTTCAGAATTCTCTAAACGGATATTTAATTCCTTGACGTATTGCTCTTTTTGTAAAAGCGTTTCTTTTATTTGGGTTAATTCATTTATGGTGCCTTTCAACTCTGCTTCCATTATTTCGGTGTTTTCGTTTCTCTGTATCATATGCTTCAATTCTTTTTGTAAAGTCATAATCTCAGTATCTTTTTCTTGTTCTTTGAGAGTTATATCCTCCAATCGATTTTTCAATTCCAACAGTCTTTTATTATTCTCATCCAGTGCCTTTTGTGTACATTCCTTCTCCTTTTGACATATTTCCATGTTCTTGTTTAACTGAACAATGTTATCCTTTAACTTGACTATAGTTTCTAAATTTTTTTCCAAATGCAGCACGTCCTCTGCATGTTTATCTAATTGTTTTAAATTTATTTTATCTATATCATTATTTTCTTCTACTGCAATAGTTTCATTTCGTTTACAAACGTTTACCTCTTTTTCTTGTTTACATCTTAATATATAGTTATCAAATTCTTTCCGAGTTGTTTCCAGTTTTTCCAAATATTCTTGAGCATTATTCTGTGCAACTGAAAGATTCTTTTCCAATTTATCAATTTCATGTTTGTAATCTATAATATTTTGTTCTAAAACTTTGTTAGAGTTCAGCAAGGTTTCTTCCACTTTCTGTTTTTCTTCTGTAGCAAGTGACAATTGTTTTTCAAGCACTTCCTTGGAATGTATATATTTATCTATAATAGCTTTATTTGAATGATCTTTTTCTTTTAAAGATTCCACTGTCTTTTTTATATCAAATAGATCATCGGTCAACTTTTTGACTTTTAAACATTCTTGTTCGTATTGTGCTTGAATGTTGTTATACTGTATACTCAATTCTTTTAATTGTAATTTTGCATTATCATCCACAATTTCGACAGTCTGAACTGCTTCTTCCACTAACAAAGGTAGTTTGTTACAATTAGTTTGAATATCTTCCGTTATTATTATTGTTGCAGTAGTCTGAGTGTCTTTTTCCATCTTATCTTTAATATCGAAGCTTTTGTCATTTGTTATATCTGTCTGACACTCTATGTCCACAAATGTTCGTATAGGCTTATTACATGCAATATTAGATGACGAAGGTTGTGGCACTTCAGAATTTCTTTTTGGAGGTGTTTTTTCTAAATTTCTAGAATTTGAACCATTTGAATCAGTTTTTTCAGTTTTAACAGATACTTTTGCATTTGTTTTTTCTTGGATATTTTCCATATTATTCAAATTAGATATATCGTCAAAAATAAATTCTTCTTTTACAATAATCTCTTGATATTCATCTTGAACAGATGTCTCTGATGGTTTCAATTGATCCAAATAAGATTTACCTGACTTTGATTTTTCCTTCTTTAACTGATTAATTTCTTCTTGCAGTTGTAATATTTTGTTCTCAGCATCAGATAATTTCTCACTTTGGCTTTCTAATCTTTCTTCCAGAAGCTCAACTATTCTGGTTTTTTCTGTCAAACAAATGTTGACTTGTTCAATATGTAACTCTAAATCTTCAATTTTGTCTTCACTTTTTACTATAAACTCTGCTTGCTTGTCCATACATTGTTCTTTTTTCTTTATATCATTTGTAATAGTAATATACTCTTCTTTTGCTTCATTGAGAAATTCTTTCAGTTTCTTTATCTGATTGTCTTTAGCGAGCAATTGTGATTGCATTTTCTCTATGTAAGCTTCACCTTCTGAATTAAAACAGATATCTTTCTGAGCAGCTTCTAAAAGATCTTTTGCTACTTTTAAATCCTCAATCATCAGTCCCAATTCAAAACAAGCTTTATTTTTTTCCACGATTAAAGTTTCATTTGTTACTTTCAATTCAGTTAACATCTTCTTCAAACTTTCATTCTTTTCTCTCAGTTGTATATTCTCTTTACCTAATTCTTCAAGAGTGACATCGAGATCCTCATTATCCTCATCATCATAATCACTGTGCCTCCTTTTATTTCTATGCAACTTATTTATCTTTCCCTTGTAAAATTCTTCAATTTGTTTCACAGCCCATTCAAGAGCATCTTCATGTAGAATTTCCACATCGTTTATACGTTGTTTCCAATCTGTTTCAAGTGCGTTTATCATCGCTATATACTTGTCAGCCATTTCTTGTCGACTTTGAAAATCTCGGATTAAAGCTGAATTTTTTAAAGCTACAATTTCCTTTTTTAATTTTTCGTTTTCATTCACGAGATCCAGATATTCTTCTGAAGCAATACAGTCCGAAATTACCTCTTCTGCACTTTCAGTATGCTGCCAGTCTACACTTTCCAATTCTGCAGAATCCCAATCAATTACTTTTTGTTTATTCTGTGTAATTATTTGTGAAAATCTCGATTTTAATTTCTTTTGCACTTGCATCTTTTTTTCTATAATAATATTTTTCGCAATAGCAGCAAAATTTAGAACGTTTTGAGTTTCTACATAGAGATTTGGTAGAGGATTGACATTAACTATCAAAGCTAGATGCTCCTTCCCTGATAATGCTCGTTGAAATAATCTAGTTAATTTAGATTCTCTAAATGGTCCAATAGCATCCGTTTTGATTCTTGTTGATTGTCCTTCACGAATAGATTTTAGACATCTGCCTAAGACTAATAAACTAGTATTAATATTTTGCGCTTCTCTCAATCTGTCCCCAATGTTCAATGTCTTCTTTAAACGTTCCGAGCCCGCCAAATCGCAAAAAGTAAATCTGTATAAAAATTAATTATCATTTTAATGATATAAAAAACAATAATTCTACATGTATACATATATATATTTATGATCGATTTAAACGACAAAAGAAAATATTATTTACTTTTTTTAACCAAAAGAAAATTATCATAACTCGATAAAAATATTTTAGAACATTTTTTTTACAATATTTTTTTCTTAAACTTTGTCACACAAAGATGTAAAGATTAATAATATATTTTTTAAAGCATTTTATACATAAAATAAAAGTATAGAATGCATATAAATAGAATATACATACGTGCTCACTTCAACTGTGTCAGATAAACTTTCCACATAATATTTTAACAATGTAATTGTGAATATACAATGGGATCTTGAACTTTTTGCATTTAATGCGGTAGCAGCAATTTTCAAATTATATTGTCCTGCCATCAAAATCTGATAAGCTTCCGCTGCTGAATTAACATAAATAGTTTTTAATCCTTTAATAAATGCTCTGCCATTAGAATCTGTTCCCAATTTTAAAGGCATTCTTTTTTTCTGGCATTCACTTGACAATAAATCATATACAACTTCATTATAAATTTCTGCAAATGAAATCCAAACCGAATAATGAGCATCATGGCACTGACTAGGACGAATTGATTCTTCTTGCAACAATTTTTGCATTTGTTTGTAAGCATTCATGTACTGATGCTTATCTAAACTAAATGTTAACAATTTAGTTTTTGCTTCAAGTTCCTGTGCACGTTCAAGCGCATCAAGATTTACTACATCGCAATAATGCAAAGGTTTATAAGATGGGTTTGGTCTTGTTGTAATATTATTAAATACAAATTCCAATGCACGTGGTATTAATCCAGGTGAAGTAGTGGTTCCTTGTAATGTATATGATTTTCCCGAATTTGTAGTGCCTACCAAATTGTATTATTAGTTAAACATTATTAGTTAAATATATATATGGCATGATAATACAGTATTTCTTACCATATGTCATTATAGTACAATTATGTCCAGCTAAAAAATCAATCATCTGCTGTTGTACTGTTTGCTCAAATAATTCCAATTGAGTGGTTTCTGGCCCAAATGTTTGTGAAAAGGTAAATTTTTTGCATACAATCTCATTACTTTTGGATTGCTTAACGCAACTTGCATTATTATCCAACAATGGTAATTTTGTAACTAATGTAGTAGAGTTTATGATCTTATATGCCTCTTGTTGTTCCTCAGTTAATTTTAATTTTTTTGGAATTGGTTTAAGTCGAAGATATACCTTAATAGTTTGTAAGGTTTGTGAGTCAGAATGCTCAGATGTATTTTCACTGGCAGAATTACTTTCCACTTCATATAACGAAAGTAAATTCTTTCTTGTATCCTTTGACGGAAATGGTCTCTGACTATATGCTAAAATACTTGGATCTCTGCCAAATAGATATGACATTTCTTCTGGGTTTTCCGACGGACGGATTGAATCCAATGTATTCTCCATCTGTATTAATTTAAAGAAATATATGTAATTACAAAATTCTTCAACATATGTTTTATTGCTTTGCAAATATAAAACAATCTAGGTGAAAAATCAATTTTATAAATTTTTCAGAACTAACAATTTGTTAGTTCTAAATAGAAAGCAATCTAAATATAAGTTATAATGCATTGTATAAAATTTTATAAAATAATCAGAATAAATGAAATTTCATTTTTATTCATACATATATCATTGAATCTAATATCATGATTGATTTTGTTTATTAAATATTTTCTTTAAATATACACATAATTTCCATGCTTCAAAATACACACAAATCAAAGTGTATAAATTTTAACAAAATCAGTATCATGACTTTATTAAAATATGAATAATATCTTTATTTCAACGTATATACGCGCATAAAATATATAATCATATATTTTTACAGAAACTCGCGCATCAAGTTTGATTTTACATTTAATCTTGTTTAATTTAGTTTTGAACAATCAGGTTTACGTACCTCATTAAATCGGCTTTAGGACACCTTTAGTCTCGAAAACGAATGAATGCGTTTTACGTAGCCGTGCACGTAAACTAAAAAATCAACAGTGAAAAGAGGAATTAATATAACATACACAAAATAGCAATATTTATTATTTTCGCACGCTCGTCCGTTTCGTACACTCGTTCACGACAAACGGTCATTTAATTCTAAAATTTCGTTTGAAAGAACGCTTTTACCGGATTGGTGGTCGATTTCGAACAACGTCGCTCATTGGTTCAATCACGTGACAACTAATCGATATAGACGAATGATAATGTTGCATCTAAGAACGGACAAAATAAAGAACGCTCATCTGATTGGCCGAATCTCAGACCAAATATGACGAAATTAATCGCCATATTCGAGCAATAAAGAAGATGACAAGGGATTTGTGGCGAGAGTGGACACAACCCTGTATATATCACATCATATATCGTACTCTTTACCGTGACACAAACTGTGACAATCGATTTAGATCGGTAACGAAATTATGTCTTTCATTATATTTAATATCGATTGAATTTATACCTGATATATTTTGCGAGGAAAAAATATATATTTTGTTTTAATTCCTGTGTAGAAATTATTGTAATTTATCGTAAACTCTGTTTAAAATAGACTGGCATAAACTAACTGGTGTTTAATCTCTTGTCGCATATAACTCACTATCTTTAATTGTTTACAATACAGGTATGTATTAATTTCTCTCTTGCTAAATCTGTTATTGCTTTACAATTGAATCCATTGAATCTTTAAATCTTTGTTCATTACTCTTGTCATCTGTAATCAATACAAAATGATTAAGATTGATATTCTAACCTTCTTAAAACGAATATTTAACATATCCTAACGTAGTTCTTTATTTTGTTTATTATTTTTTATACATGTGAAATTAAATATTATCAAGAAACAGTATGGCAGACAATGCGATGGACAACTCTGGCAGACTTGTGAAGATGGAGGTGGATTACAGCAGTACTTGCGATACAAAAATACCAGAATGCAAGAAGCTTGCTTCTGAAGGGAAGCTACATGATGCTTTAGATCAATTGTTAGCTTTAGAGAAACTTACCAGAACTGTTAAGTATATTGATATTGCAAAGACTTATATATATTGATATGTAGAAATTATCTAAGTTGTTTTATATAGGGTGCTGATATGGTATCGACATCGAGACTTCTTGTAGCCATAGTTGAAATTTGCTTGGAGGCAAAGAATTGGTCAGCGCTTAATGAACACATAATCTTATTGTCAAAAAGACGCTCTCAACTTAAACAGGCTGTTACAAAGATGGTACAAGAATGTTGTACTTATGTAGACAAAATGCCTAATAAAGAAACTATGGTAAAACTTATTGAAACTCTTCGTTCAGTCACAGAAGGAAAGGTAAATATATTTTCAACTTTTTTAAGTTAAATTAGTACAAAAATTCATTGTTTTTCATACAAGAATTAATGCTGCATTTTATTTGCATTTATTTGCATTGTCAAAACAACTAGTATATTTTAAAATCATTTGACAAGAACAAAAAATTCACTAAGTAATTTGATAAAAGTATTTAAATCAAATATATACTACATATGTATGCTATGTAATTATATAATATTTATATAATTTATATTAAATGAAAAATAGATATATGTAGAAGTGGAAAGAGCAAGGCTCACTCATCGTTTAGCCAAAATAAAAGAGGAAGAAGGAGACATTGCAAGCGCTGCGGCTGTAATGCTTGAATTACAGGTAATATGGAGAAAAAGGATTTTATTAGTACAACTATTACATATCCAATAATGAAGCTATCTAATTTTGTTATTATAATAAATTATTTAATATTGCAGAAAAATTTGTTTTATTAAATAATATTGCCAAATAAACAAAAATGAAAGTCTATTGTTAGTAGATATATTTTGCTATTACAATGAAACAATTTATTACAGCAAGATAATTCTTTTGTAGATTTAGCAAAATAATTTTTACAGACAATAAAACTATTTTTATTAAATCTTTCTGCTGTCTATATAGTCATGTAATATAAGAAATATGTTGTACTAGCAAATCTTTTCTAACAGAGATATACTTTGGTAAAAATTAATTGAATAATGCAAATTAGAAAATGTAACATTAAACTTATTGCATATAGGTGGAAACGTATGGCAGTATGTCACGTCGAGAGAAGGCTTCCCTTATTTTGGAACAAATGAGACTCTGTTTGGCAAAACAAGATTTTATGAGAACACAAATAATAGCGAAGAAAATTAATGTTAAATTCTTTACTGACGAAAATGATGAGGAAACCCAGGCTTTGAAATTAAAATATTACGAGTATGCGCGCCGTGTTTTTCATAGCCAAATTTATTATACAACAATTTTATGAAGTTGCATTTTTATGTTTAGTTTGATGATGGAACTGGCTCGTCATGAAGGTTGGCATTTGGAATTATGTCGACACAATCGAGCAGTATTAGAAACACCAGCAATTCGAGACGATTCAGAGAAAAGACATACTGCACTTTCTCGAGCAGTTCTCTATCTTGTACTCGCTCCGCACGAGCCTGAACAGGCTGATTTGACTTATAGATTGCTCGCCGACAAACTGCTCGACGAAATACCAACATACAAGTAATGATTATAATGCCTTGTATCAAAATATTTAAAGTATTTATTTTTAATTCTAAAAGCAATGAACCATTTACAGAGAATTATTGCGTTTATTTGTAAATCCTGAATTGATAAAATGGTCGGGATTATGTGAAATTTATGAAAGGGATCTCAGATCAACCGAAGTCTTTTCTTCTTCAACTGAGGAAGGACGCAAACGATGGACAGACTTGCGGAATCGTGTTGTAGAACATGTAAGTTTCTGTATAGTAGTAGAGAAATAAACTTAAGGCTCCTAATACTGTTAATATATACTATTGAAATATATACTATTGAAATATATACTATTGAAATATATACTATTGAATATATACTATTGAATAATATATTGAATATATATGAATAATATATATGAATAATATATTGAAAAATATATATGAATAATATATTGAATAATATAATAATAATATTGAATAATATATACTATTGAAAAATAAAATTATTTATACCTATTTTTCTTTTTTTAGAATATCAGAATCATGGCCAAATATTATACCAAGATTACATTAACTCGCATGGCTGAGTTACTTGATCTCCCAACAGAAGAAACAGAAGCATGTCTTTGCAATTTAGTAGAAACTGGCGTAATCAGTGCACGTACGGATCGTCCAGCTGGTGTAGTTCGCTTTACTAGTACACAAGAACCAGCTGCTCTCTTAGATACGTGGGCTGCATCGTTATCAAAACTGATGGGTCTTGTGAATCATACCACACATTTAATTCATCAAGAAGAAATGTTAGCTATTGCGCAATCTTAATTGATATATATCATATATTGATGTATATTGTATTTATCACATTATATATTTTATTCTCATTCAACATTAGCATACTCTATGTACGATTTATAAATTTATTAACAAATCAACTAATTACATACAGTTATTATTTTGGATCGTCAAAATGTTGTAACAAATATTCCCCTGTGTACTCGTAATTCAGCAAGCAAATTTAAAGACAACGTTTGAGACACGAAAAGTCTCTATTAAAAACAATGCATTGCGAACAATATTTTCTACTTTGATCGATTATTTTAATGAAATATATATAATGAAAATAAAAAATATATTTAAAAAATTTTCTGTATCCATATTCGAGATTGAAATCAAAACAGATAATCGCGCCTAAGTTGAAACCCGGAACCGGCTTTTTACATACTCTTTCGTAAACTGCGCATGTGTGTAATTAGGCTTGTTACATTCATATGATAAAGTGTGAGCAATTGGCTCTCGAATAGAAAATTCCTGCAATCAGATAGGGACTTTAAAAATTCTCTATCAAATAGCCAATCGTATGTTTAACAATTCTTTTTTTTCATAAATGTAATATAACCTTAAAAAATGTAAGAAGTTGTGAGTATAATTTCATTTTTGTGTAATACGCTTATGATGAAAACTATAGCACAGTATGTATAAATGCGTATAAATGTTTTAAATGTATCTAGCAACGAAAAACGTATTAATGCAAAGATATTAATAGCTATATTTCAGATGTGTTAATTTAAATTATAAAATATTCGGCTTTCTTTTTACTTGTATGAAGGATGATAATGCAAAAACTGTATGAAGGGAGGAAGTGATTATATGGATAATAATAAAATTATTTTAAATCAATTTACGTCAATAAATATGGATGCAACAACAATGAGCTATTGTCCACCAAACATAACATTTAATGACATTTGGGTGGATCATGGTGTGTCCAAGTGTTTCATGGATACTATCAGTACTGCTATAATTTCTTCATATTTAATTATATTTGGATCCATCCAATTGTGGATATATCACAAGTATGGAACAGATGCCGATGAGCGTACATTGCCGAGAAGCAAATTGTATAATTTGCAAAAGTTTTTCTTGTATTTTGTTCCCTTCTTAAGTATACTGAGAATAATTTTGCAAGCTACAGTCTTGGATGAAGGAATGGTATATGGATACATGGTGAGATTTGTTGTATATACAAGTTTTAAATTTTATGTAGAATTTTATATATATAAATTTTATATATATATAATTTCAAGAATAGTTATAATTTATTTTTCTACTTTTAATATGCAACATGATGCAACATAAAAGTGGCATATATTTGAGTAAGGCTTCTAGAAAGAGAAGTGATTTATTCTTGCATATATGATAAAATTCGAAAAATCTTTGTAAATAATATTCATTAATGAAAGTTAATACTTTTGCAGATATTTACAACAGTAATGACAGTAATTGTGTATCCATATTCTATCTATATATTGAAAATTGAAAGACATAAACTATTACCAAGTGTACCGCCACATGGTCATGGATTAGTGCTATTGGGTTTTTGGACTGTGGCATTTGTTGCTGAAAATCTTGTTTTTGTCAACATTAGAAAGCTGGAATGGTGGTTCCACTTAAATTCGTAAGTTTATGAAAGAAAAAAAATTGCATTTATTTTATACAACTGGAATAAATAAAGCATATAAAAAGATTAATTTTCTTCAAAGAATCACTTTCAGAGTCAATCAATTTTATTTCAATTAAATTTGATTTTTTTTTTACAGTTTAACAGACCAGATTGAAATGGCTTTATTCGTTTTGCGTTATGTTAGTAATCTATTAATCTTTGCTCTTGGTCTACGAGCTCCTGGTATTGCTGGTAACATTGATTCTGATTATCGTACACTTAATGATGGTTCAACCATATCATCGCGATATTATCAAAGAGTAAGTAATTATATTCTGTAGCATATAAATGAGAAAATATTAATCCTTACAGAAATATTTGTAGAGACCAGATGAAAATATTTCCACATGGGCAAATCTATGGTATAAGATTAAAGTCTTGTCACCATTCTTATGGCCAAAATCAGATTTATTACTTCAGTTGAGAGTGATATTTTGCTTTATGCTATTGCTATCTGGACGTTTGATAAATCTTTATGTACCAATCTACAATAAAAAGATTGTGGATAGTGTTGCAATTGAACCTGTAGAATTTAGGTGCGTGCACTTTCTATTATTTCATTTATATCTATTTATTGATTTAGAATATATTTTTCTTTGCACCAGTAACCATCAGTTATTGTCATTTTTTATTATAGATGGGATATAGTATTGATATACGTAATGTTCAAATTTCTGCAAGGTGGTGGTACAGGAGGTATGGGTCTATTGAACAATTTAAGATCCTTCCTTTGGATTCGTATTCAACAATACACTACTCGTGAAGTAGAGGTAGAACTATTTAGGTGAGTTAAATATATTACTCTCTTTTTCTCTATAACATTCTATAAATGGTAAAATTGCATTGCAAAATTTGTTTTTATTATTACTTTTAGATAGAACAGAATTTATTTATTTATTTATATTTTGTTTACGTTTCATATGTTTACTTATTTTATATAAAATATTTTCCAGGCATTTACATGGTTTAAGCTTACGATGGCATCTTGGAAGAAAGACTGGTGAAGTATTAAGAGTCATGGATCGTGGCACAGACTCAATCGATAATCTACTCAATTATATTCTTTTTTCGATTATACCAACTCTTATTGATATTATCATAGCTGTCATAT
Source organism: Cataglyphis albicans (assembly GCA_038406275.1). Taxonomy (NCBI): domain Eukaryota; kingdom Metazoa; phylum Arthropoda; class Insecta; order Hymenoptera; family Formicidae; genus Cataglyphis; species Cataglyphis albicans. The sequence continues at coordinate 2,063,613 of JBCAUJ010000046.1, forward strand.
TTTTCATCACTGCATTCAATAAATGGTTTGGTCTCATCGTTTTCCTAACTATGATTCTCTATATTGGTAAGTGTGTAATATAAATAAAGAGAATATTGTATCTCTTATAATATAATATAATATAATATGATAGTATTAATATAATATTTTATGGCCCGCTGTATTCAACGATTAAGATTACAACATGAATTGTGATTGCATAAAAGTAAACAATCTTAGATTGGCTATTATTAAAGTAGAAATCGGTCGATCGCAAATTATTAATTTGAATCTTTTACATAATATTGTGAAATCTTTTACAACACAAGTTTCTGATGATTTCTCGCGAGATTTCACGCTAAATTTCTTTCTGCCAATTTAGCTGCTACGATTCTAATCACGGAATGGCGTACAAAGTTCCAGAGGCGTATGAATTTAGCCGATAATGCTCAAAAAGCACGTAGCGTTGATAGTTTACTTAATTTTGAAACAGTGAAATATTACTCTGCCGAGGCATACGAAGTGGAAAGCTATAAAAATGCGATCTTAGATTTTCAAGTAGAGGAATGGAAATCGATTATTACATTGAATATCTTAAATACTTTGCAAAACATCATTGTCTGTGGTGGTTTACTATCTGGATCGTTGCTATGTTTACATATGGTTAGTGATCGCGTCGTAATTATTATAAAATTATATATTATAATATATTTAATATTAAAATTATAATATAATTTTTAATTATAAAGATAAAGTGTGTAATAATGATAAATTGATTTTGTAGGTCATTTCCCATCAAGGTTTAACGATTGGTGATTATGTCTTGTTCGCCAGTTATATAATACAACTTTATGTACCATTAAATTGGTTTGGAACATATTACAGGTAATATACAAAAACGAGATCAATAACACAGATTTATATAAAATACATAGCTTATTTATGCTGAGAATTATAACTATATGGTAATTGTAAGCTATCATTTCAAATAAACCATTTACTTGGATAAATTTTTTCATTCGAAGGGCTATTCAAAAGAATTTTGTCGATATGGAAAATATGTTTGAACTGCTCAGAGAAGAACAAGAAATAATAGACGCACCAGGAGCTGCATTATTGGATGTTAAACGTGGACAAGTGGAATTTTTAAATGTATCGTTCGGCTATACCCCCGAGAAACTCATACTAAAAAATGTTAACTTTACCGTACCTGCGGGAAAAACCGTTGCGCTCGTTGGTCCCTCCGGTGCCGGAAAAAGTACGGTGATTCGACTACTATTTCGTTTCTATGATGTGGAACAAGGCGCGATATTAATCGACGGGCAAAATGTAAAGACCGTTAAACAGAAGTCTCTCAGAAATGCCATAGGTATTTTCGTCTATTTTCCAATTTATTTTCTCGATCAATCTGTTTGCTTGACGATTATTTATTAATATTTACAAAAATCTTTGTCTCATAGGTGTCGTACCGCAAGATACAGTATTATTCAACAACACTATAAAATATAATATCCAGTATGGTTGTATCGATGCACCAGAAGCGGATATAATTGCTGCTGCAAAGCATGCAGATATCCACGAAAAAATACTTACGTTTCCCAATGGTTATGAGACCCAGGTGTGCCATGATATGATAAAATTAGATTCTTTTTGATATAATTTTTTCTTATATTTTACTCAAATCTCTTTCTCTTTTATTTTTATTAGCCTGCTGACTAAACATGTAGATATTTTAAGCATAGATAAATTAAAAAATATATTGATTTATAAAGAGAGACTAGATTTAATATTTAACTAGATTTAATATTTATATAAAATTGCTTGTAACTTTTTGTGATATTGCAAGATTATTTTAACACAAATTAATTTAAACTATTTAATTTTTCTTTTAGGTTGGCGAAAGGGGGCTTAAGCTCAGTGGTGGTGAAAAACAACGCATTGCAATTGCGCGTACAATATTGAAAGCACCGAAAATAGTACTGTTGGATGAAGCTACAAGTGCTCTAGACACACAGACGGAGCGTAATATACAAGCGGCATTAAATAGAGTGTCCGCCGGACGAACTACTATTATTATAGCGCATAGATTATCTACAATAATTCATGCGGACGAGATTCTTGTCCTTAAAGACGGTGAAATTGTTGAAAGAGGTAAACATGAAGAATTAATTTCTCATGATGGTATTTATCATACAATGTGGCAAGCGCAACTTGAAAATAATCAAGAAAATGGAAAGAATGAAGAAAGTTCTTCCATACATGAAAAACATGTGTCCTAATTAGTAATAAGTTAAGATAAAAATTTTTAACAGAGTTTTATTATTATTATTATTATTATTATTATTATTATTATTATTATTATTATATATATATATATATATATATAATACACACATACACACACACACACACATTTGTATATATACACACATATTGATATATGGATATATCTGCATACATATGCATATATTATGTGCGCATGCGTGTGTGTGTGTCTATATATAT
>JBCAUJ010000046.1:2066196-2103381 GCA_038406275.1 Cataglyphis albicans
TATATATATATAGTATTTGTTATTCAAGTCATTAATATTATATATATATATATATATATATATTTAATTTCTGAATGAGAAAGAGAGAGAGAGAGAGGATAATACATAAATGGAAAATTTATATAAAAAACTTGAGTGTACAAATGCTCATACAGAACATTTTACAAGGTTGAGGGACTAAAAAGGTATAATATTGTTTATTTATATGTTAGATTTTGCGCAATGTTCTTGAATGTTCTTGTTAAAATCGACTTCTAATCATTATTTGTTGATAACATTCTGGCTTCTGATAAAAAATAGATAAAATAAATATCCTATAAATTTAATATTCTCTTATCCTTCTTCATTCCGTTGTTATTCCCTCAATTATTTCGTTCGCCAAAGTTCCATCTGGACTCCAACCAGATTCATCGACAGATGCAACAGGCACGCTCGGCTGATTGCTACCCCATGCAAAATAATAACTCGCGATAAATGTCCATGTCAATATGTAGAACACCTGCGAGAGATAATTTCTCTTGTTAATACATGTAATTAATGTGTTATTTTTATATTTATTTACCTTTATAACACATTAAAAAAAATTATATATGTATATTTCAAGCTCGAATTATAGCATTGCAAAAATTAGTTTACCTTTGCTGTGAATGTATTCATATTGTTTCAATAACTATACATTTCAATTTAAAAATACTATAAAACTATAAAAAGCATCTCCTTTTTTAAGTCGTTCAATTCAAAGCAATATATATTTGTTGCCATGACAGGCATTCAAGCCGAAACTCGAGTATGATGCTCAAGACAAAAGAATGTGAAAAGGAGGAAAAAAAAGAAATTTTAAAAAAATTATAAAAACGAAAATAACAAATTTTAAAAAAGGAAACTGAATTTTAACTCGAACGCTCGTGAATCTTGCATTAGATCGTGAGCAAATCAACCAATTACAATCAAGCATTCTCAATGTAATAAGAATTTTGCTACAGCGTTACGATTAAAACTTTTTCACATGCAAGAGCTTTTATTCAGTCGAATAATGCGTTCTTTTGAAAAATTTTCGCATTTTAGAAGAATATATTTCGGCAGGAAGTGATCTCGATATTTAGGAGAAAAAGTAATTTAATGTAATTTAATTTATATATCATTTAATTTAGTAATTACGTCATCATATTTGTTTATGAAAGAGTGCATCGTGTGATACAACTGTAAAATGCTCGTTTTTTTCCCTGTTTTTTTTACATATTTCCGTTTTTTTTTTTTGGTTTTTTTTTGCATCGATGTGACTCACGTCGATATAGGTTAGGTTTTATTGTCTTGTGACGTTTTCGCTTCTGGTATCTTCGCGCGTTTGACGTTTTGTCATCTCTCAATCAAGACCAGCTGTCAACATGCTGTCGCGCAAAAACAAAGATCTGCGGACAATCAAAGAGGGAGTGGTCGGCAAATATGTGAAGAAAGAAACACCACCTGAAATGCCAAGTTGGTATTTAATGTCTTTCTTTATTCTCTCTCTTCTCTCTTCTCGAGCGTTTGTCATTCGTGAAAATTTTCATTTCGCTTACATTATTCTAAGAAAAGAGAATTTATCACGTTCCCATAAATTCCGATTCTGCGCATGCATATCTTTTCGTTTATATCATCTCGATCAAACTAACACAAGACAATTTATAACATTTATAGAAATGTTATAAATTGCGATTCAATGCATATATGTATGCTATATTTCGAGAAACGAAGTTCGACAAAAATTGGGGACGTGAATGTATTAATAAGTGGGATATTATTAGATCTTTTTTTCACGTATAAAAGGAAATTTTTTAATTTAAATTAAAAAGAATTTTTTCACAATGTATATTTTGTTAGTTTGTCATTATCCTTTATGTTGGATGGTTTTTCTTATTATGATTAATGATTTCTTCTAATTTTACATGTTGGAACTCTCCATGAAACTTTCATCTTTTTTTGTGACATATATGCTTCTGACATATTATAATATTTTGCAAGTAAACTTGTCAGGTAGTTTATATTATAAATTTCAGTAGAATTTTTCTCAAGTATTCAGCAAAATATATGCATAATATTCAAAGAAAAGAAGAAGAGAATACAGGACATCAATATAGAGGATAATAATGAAGACTGTTATTAGCATAGAGTTAAGCGTTAATTAATTGTAATATAAGGTATGAAAGATTGAATGCATAGTTAAGAACAAAGTGTATACATGCATAATATTCAATATAATAGACTTGATTAAATATTATATATTTATGTTTATGTTAACATTGGTTAGTGATAGTTACACAATTTATTAGCTTTTTTTATAATATTTAGCTTGTTTTATTTATTTATGTCTAATGTTAATATTAAAAATGATATTATAAAATTTTTAACCCCTCTATTAATCTGGCAGTTATATTCTCTAATACTAATTCTCTTTTTTTTAATAAAAACATCAATTATATAACATAATTTCTGTTATTTGCATCTCTAGTTATCAATGTATGGACGACAGAGCCGAACCGAAGGACGAGACGACGAAACAACCATTCAACGATGCCGAATATGGTAAATTATATAAATATAAATAAAGTATCATATAATTATAATATGATACTCCTACCAAGTAATAAAAAATGAGATCTTTTTAAACATATTTTTCGATTTTGCCTTTATCAAATTATACATTTTGATATAAAAGAAAATTTTTTATTTTTCTTTTTACTAGAAGAGTATATATATGTATATATATATATATTTTTTTTTTTTTTAATTTTTATGCTCTATTGTGCAATGTGTTACCAAGAGATTAGTGTCTTGTATTTTATTACTGAATGTATATGAATGCTGAATAAAGTTGTAAGAAATAGTTTCTTGCACATTTTCTTTAAAAACAAATTCCAATTTTAATGAGAAATCTGAAAGAATATTTCATAAATCTGGAGGCACTTTATATATTTAATTATGCAAAAGCGATTCTTCTTAATTTTTTTGGCAATAGGCAGTCCTTCAAGCGCTAGAATAAATTCTGGCGTTTGTTAGAATACAATTCTTTTCGATAAATAACAAAAAATCTTACGCAATATCTCCCATTCTCAATCAGCAGTCCTGTGGTTAAGAAATACATATATATGAAGACATCTGAAGATGTTGATTTTTATCGATGCTTCTCTGGTATCATAGTCCATTCCTCAACAACCTAGTATGGTGCAGAAGTTTGGAAATACAAAAACCACAACCAGTGCTGTCGGTTTAGGTAGTCACGAAGGAAAATATACGCCGAACAGTTCCGTTCCAGACTTAGCTCAAAGGTTAATAATTATTAGATTTTTTTTTAATCTATAAAATAAAATTAATATTTAAAAATGTATGTGAAACAAATACTTTTATCGATTCAAACATTTCAACATATTTTAACATATTTCAACATATTTCAACATTATTTCTCTTAATGTTTTCATCCTTTTTCTCTATTGTTTTCATCCTTTTATCCTTATCATAGATTTGCCAGTCTTTCTGTTAACACTGGAATAAATGACAGCATATTTTCGAGAACCGCGACACCCATGTATCATCCCGAATTGTCGTCCGCAATGTCCCACACTTATATCAATCAATATGCTGGATCTGAATATCATTTGGACAGAGTTCAGACACCACAGATGCCTTATATACCTTTCGAGATCGATACTGGTTATGAAGAATACAATCACTCCATGTATCATCAAAATGCTGGGTACGATAAAGATTCTCCTAGTAGCTTTCACATTAATATCGAATCATTTAACGAAATTAGAGAATTTGTATTCTCAGAAAATATACTTATTTTATGAGTCTCGATTTCTGGTTACAAGTTACAGCAGGTGCCATTCGGAGAGATCGAGTTCTCGAAGCGAACAGCAGCAGGAAGAGTTGCCTTTACCGCCTGGATGGTCGGTTGACTTCACGCTCCGTGGCCGGAAGTATTACATCGATCACAATACCAAAACCACGCATTGGTCACATCCGCTTGAGAAGGAAGGTTTACCCACAGGATGGGAGAGAATAGAGTCGCCTGAATATGGAGTTTATTATGTCAAGTGAGTTGTCTTACAAGAAGAAAAGAAGACAATTCTTCCACAATTACGCTCATTACAATAACTATTTCTTTTTTTTTTTACTTTGCAGTCACATCACACGTCAAGCGCAATACGAACATCCGTGTTATCCACACGAAATGCAAGCGGTGCGCGTTGTCTCACCACCGCGGCACACACACTTTCACTCTCACAGCGTCCTCGTGCCAGCTAATCCCTATCTAAACGAGGAGATACCGCATTGGTTGTATGTGTACAGTAGAGCTTCGATAGCCCTGGATCGTAAGCTACGCTGGGAGTTGTTTCGTTTACCTGAGCTGGACTGCTTCAACGCCATGCTCACTAGACTGTACAAGCAGGAACTGGAGGAGGTTGTGATGCGTTATGAAGAATACAGGTAAGATCGAGAAATCTAAAATAAAGGCGATCGCTGGTATAAGATGCGTTTATAATTTCATTATTATATTTGGCTTTATCTGGTTTTGCTACAGATCAGCATTATTATGTGAAATGGAACAGAGACTGAAAGAATTGAATCCAGAATCAGGTAGCAGTAATGCTGGTGCTATTGCCTTACGAAGATCTCTTCCTTGAGAGAAAACTATTGATTAAGATATATTGTATATCATATTTTTTCTTTTGACTGATGAAAAGGTTCCTTGAAAGGCTCCTTTAGGATAAGTGATTAATTGAAAGTGTTGCACTTGATACATGTGTAGATATTGTAAAACAATGAAGTTTATCTCTTTTGATAATGTTTTTATTATGCGAGTTTTAAGAAATAATTATTAAGTGTTACCTCTAATGTTCCACTTCAGTAGTTGCCTTTTCTATTTCGGCAGTCTCTTTTTTCTTCTCAGTGTTATAGTCAATGTCAAATTCCTTGGTAACTTTCAGACCTGAGACTTGAAGTACATGCATGTTATCAGGTACACCAGTCAAGAATCTATATGACATTCCTACAAAAGAGTAAACGTTTTGTCATTTTTTCTGACAAAACCAGAATCAAGAATCGATAAAAAACAGATGTACTTCGTTCTGTGCTATCTGTTGGCGTTTTATCTTTTAGCATTACATAGAATGCAATGCCGAAACAATTCCATCCTATAATAGCATAGAATATTGAAAGTCTTTTCCTCGTAAGAAGGACTCTTTGCTTGTCTTTTGTATTTATTCCCAACAAATGCTGTATGTATTTTTTCCACATGGTTTTTAAGTTTATGTGCACATGCGAATCGAAAATATGTAGCCTATAAAAAAAAAAAAAAAACATTCATAAAAAATATATCTATATTTTTTGCATTATAAAACATTGAATAAATTTTGCACAAAAAAATGAAATAAATTATCAATAAACAGTATTTATGTTGATAAGATGGTGATAATAAACTAAGTTAAATTATATATCGTAAATATAGGGATCCAGGAAAAACCAAAAAAATTTTTAGATACCCATGAAGAGAAAAAAAAGAACATCTTCAAAAACTGTTTAGTTTTATTTCATTTAAAAAATTGATTAATTAACGAGATAAGAAACATGAATAGGTTAACCTATCACTAATGTACAAAATATCGTCTATTGATGAAACTTTTCAGTAAGCGTTTATATATACATGTGTGTGTATATATATATATATATATATATATATACTCACTTTCTCTAGCAAAAAGTAGTCATGTTTTAATTAACATGTGTGGCACTTCCAATCAATTATTTATTATTATTGTAAAGTAGATCGATGTACAGGCTGAGATTTTTCGCGCATGCGCGATGATATCTGAACGAATCATGGTGGATCTTGAACATTTTGGATTCGAAGATGCTTCACCCACCAACAGGATTTAATCTTTTCTTCCTCTTACAAGATTGGACAATTCTGAAAATAGCGTTTCGTTCGCGAACGTATCAATATTGCTTCGAGGACGAAATTTTTTCTCCGATCCTTAATTGTTGAAATATTTAATGATTGAAAATTAAGAACCAAGAGAACGTCATATGACGTCATATATATGTTTTTTAATTCAAAATTCAAAATTTGATTTAATTGCATAATTGAAATTATTGATGACCGAACTTTTTGACAATCTCATATAAATCTTATGCGGTTGATATATATGAGCAATCTTAATTTAAAAATGAAAAATTTCAGATAGATCTAAAGTCTTTTTTTCTCAGTGACAATTTCAAAAGCACTTTTCCTCGTAATCTTTTAATTTCTAAGGATATGTCTTTATAATCAACAATAAATTGAAGTTAGATGAAAATGGAGTCCACTTAGAAATCGATGTTTTTTTGTTTAACTCGCGTTCTCGTTCTTTTGCACAAAAATTTTCTCCACAGAAAAAAAAGTATAAGTGACAGAAATAAAACATAATGTATCGTGTGTTATAATATTACTTTTATAAAAGATAAAACAATCGTTCATTAAGATTGACAAAGATAGTCAGTGTTAGAAATATAGGATGCTTCGCGATAATTTAATTTGAATGACAGTTTCGAACAATTTGAAAACGATTTTTTCTTCGCAAAAAAAATTTTTCCTTGTTCGTAAATTAGTGCTGATAATATTATAATATTTTTAATAAGATATATTTTTGCCAAAAAAAAAAAAAAAAAAAATTAAAAATTTATATAAACTATGAGTTTTTAAAAACTCTCTTTCTTGTGTGTATATATATGTATATATATAAATTTTCCACATTTACAATATTTATATTAACACGATACATTGCAAAGAAAAAAAAACAGAGTGGAAATAATTTAGACACGTTTTTAATAAATGTGTATCTATTTACGCGTAAAGAATCTTTTCTCGGACTCTCACCTACGTCTTCAAAGTCACATTACATTATTTTACAATAATATATATATATTTATATTTATATATGTATATGTGTCACTCTCTGTCTCCGTACGAGATTTTACGTAGCGAAGGTAAACGGAGCGTAACGCAAAGCGAGCACAAGTCGTGTACAAGTCGTGAGAAACGTTCGACGATAATAAACAATGTCGAGAAATCATCAGAAAAGGAATCGGGGAAAAATGAACAATGGCAATTCGTGCGAATTCCTCTCCATGAAAATATGAGCAAGCGGTCAATCATTTTTTTTTTTTTTCGTTTTTGTTCAACTATCGTATTTTATTTTATTTGCGGCTATTATTATTTGTTTATCATTGTCATTTATTATTATTATTTCCTTTTATTTAGTTATTCTTTATTGTTATCATTATCGTTATTCGTAATATTATTAATTATTATTATGCAATGGTAAGAAATTTTAAAAACGACCCCGCGGTGAGTGTAGTGTGTGTGTGTGTGTATATATATGTGTGTGTGTGTGTGTGTGTGTTTCCCCTACACTTGCCAGTGTAGGGAGCACAGCTCCAAAGTGGATCCTTATATATCTGCGCGCTGTATCACTATCACGTAATTATATTTATAAGCAACGGATGTTTTTGGTACAATCAAATCTGTTTTTCTTTTCTTCGTCATTTATTGAATACTCCTTTCATCCTCTCGCTCCCATTATTCCTTCTTCCTTCCCTCTATTTAAAAAATCAACATATATATATGCATATATATATATATATATATATGTGTATATATATATATATGTCTCGTATATTTTACTCTTATATTCCATCATTTTTTCCATCGTCCGCGCGAATTGAACCTTATCATTCGTTAGCTAATTCATGTATGCCGTTTTCCGCTGCGGCTTCGCGCTCTTGAGAAAAAATGTTTGTTCTATTAACTCGCCGCCGACACGCAACCACAGCAGTCTCTATGTTAGTAGCACATGGGCCTATATATGTTTTACACGTGTTTTTTCCATTTTATCGCAGTTTGGTGTACGCGTGTGTGTCTGTGACTTGTTTTGTTTCTCATATTAACTATATATATCCTTTTTCTTCTTTAATAATATATATCATATTGTATATATTTATATATATATATTTTTTTTTATGTATATATATAAATATATATTTATATTTATATTTGTTTTCATTTTTACCTAATTTATTACGTACCTGTTATAATTATCGTTATCGCTAATACGAATATATGATACATATATTCAAACACCCCCGCTGGCTCTGTCAGGAGCAGTAATAAACAGCGCAAGGGTCAGTCAGGAGGCGACACACTGGCCGTCTGAGAGAATGCACAAAGTGTCGCGTCCTCCGTAAAATGAACATAAGGATCACAACGACGTGTATAACTTCGTCCATTCGAAATTTACACCACGATTGTCCCGTCCTACCGAAAACGCAACAAAATCTTAGTCAAAGATGGACTAATACATTGTTGCGCACTGAGAATACACACATCATGCAATCGAGACCGTTTCCCCATTTCAAAACAAAACAAGAAACGGAAATAAATGTACCCGATATACACATATATAAAATCATTTGGAATTCACTGATCGCCACGTTATTATTATTGATGTTATCATTATTGTTGTCCCCATAAAAAAACCCCAAAAAAAAAAAAAAACAAAAGAACATAAGATTGCGTGCATTGTCTTTTCTTTTGCATTTTTTTTCCTGCTTCTATCACTCCGCCATACCAGTCACAACTAATAAAATGAATTACATTACGTCAAGGATGCCATCGTGAGACACTTTGTTTCACTAACAACAATAATTTTTTGCGTGTAATATATGGACAATCGACGTAAACTAAGAGCTAACAATCGGGCAGCGTGGTACTGTAATTCGACCTGTAACAAAAAATAAAATATTATTCAATATTTAACAAAGTATTGAGAGCCTTTTTTGATAATTTGTTTAACGTTATTGTTCTTACCAGCTCAGGGGCGAGTTCGCGTCGCAGGTGTGTTAGTGGCAGGAACTGGATTATTGGAGGTAGCTGTGATAGCATTACGTTCGAGAGCATTACGTCGTTCTATCTCCAATTCGCTCAGTTTCTTCCACAATTCGTCTCTCTCTTTTTCCCTCTTTTTCTCTCTATAATTCAGAGACATGTATGTAAAAGAGAAATCCATGTTTTCGATAATATTTCAAGTTAGTTTATTTAAACTGATACTTAATGTAACAATAAATTAACAAAAATATTTTTTTAGTTAATTAAAAAGAAAAAATTGTGAAACATTTTCAAATTTGAATTTACTTTTGCCTCTCAGACTTATAGCTGGCAGTAAGTTCATCAAAGAGCTTGCTGTTCATCTCCATAAACGTTTTTAAAACGTTGTAAACAAGAGCTACAATTGTCTGATTCCAATGCTCTTTACTTATTCTATACAATGCTGGAAACATAATTCCCATTATTACATGATTATTTTCCTCAATTAGAGACATTATGTACTCGTTATTCCAGAAGTACAATGCTCTTTCCGCAACCTGGAACAACACAAAAACGATTTATTGCATTTATGAGAGAGAATTTGTCAAAAGTTAGCTGAAAACACTACATCCAAATCGTTTACCTGAAAGTGTGGTGAAGACACGCAACGTGCAATTTGCCTGAATAAAGGTTCTTGTATTTTAACAAATTGGCTAGGTTCTATAACGTCCAATATTTCCTCGATTTCGCCAAGGAACATCACCTCCTTCTGGCTGCACGTTTTAGGCCAGAATTTAAGGAGACCTCGTACAACTGGTTCTGTTAGAGTCGCATCTTTTTCCAAAAATTGCACCACACAATAAGCTAACTGCGCGTGATATAGTGATAAACATTTTACTTTATGTAGTGGTAATAGCACCTGTGAAGAGAAATACAAAAATATTGTTTTTTATAATTGAAATATTTGAACAATTTATTCGATATTATATTTGTCTACATAATTGTTATTTATATTTCATTAATCATTTACTTTTGTGTAATAATATAATTGAACTCGATAACCTTTCATCAGCGCAGGACTAAAAAATAGATGATAACTTAATGAAGAGAATATAATATATAGTTGGAACACATACCTTAACCAAAAATTGCTTATGCTCAACTTTTAAAGGCAGAGCGAATCCATTAATAATGCTACCCAAAATTTCAAGAAGTTCACCAACGCCGTTGAAATGTTCTGTTTCATACACAAACCTGAAATATATAATAATAAAAAGAAAGAAATTACAATTATATAATACTTTGAATAAAGAATGTGTAATGGGAAACGTCATTTATACATTTAAATAAATACCTCAGAAAAATGTTGTTTATTTGTTTGCGTATGAAGGCTCTAAGACCCAGGAACTTGCCATAAATACGATGCAAAACGGTTTTCAAGAAATCCCTTTCCCTCGGGTCTTCCGAGTCGAACAAATCCAATAACTATAATATAATTATAATTATAATTGATAAAATGTAATATAATCATAATACAATTATATTTATTATATAACATATAATTGTATGAATTTATATTCTATTGTATTTATTAAAAATTATTTTAAAAAGTGTACCATATATATATCTTGTAATATAAATATCTTGAAAAATGCAATATTGCATCTCTACCTGTAATACAAATTTTTGGTCGATAACTTTTTTGCCAATGGCAGGCTGAAAATCTGAAGACTCGAGAAAACGGAGGAAGACTTCGTAGACCAACTGAAGATGGGGCCAACTCGCCTCCAGAGTCGGATCGTCCTCTTCTGGATCGAAATCCGGGTTTTCACTTGGTGGCAACGTACGAAATAAATTTGCAGAAACCTAACAAACACGTTAACGTATGTTAACATTAAATAGTTTCATGAATTTTATTTATTTGCAAAACATATATATACATATAAAAGTACAAGAATTATTGATAATAGAAAAAGATGATATATTAGAAGAAAATAAAGATTATAATAAAGATCTAAATCCTTATTGACAAGAAGACGTGAGAAATGCGAAAATTGCCATTCTAGTCTAATAACTTTCTTATATCTTGATATTATTATATTTTTATCAATCACGTACCATTTTAATAGTTTCTGGGTAAATAGGTTCAGTGAGGACACCTCGTCCTGCTGTGATATATTCCACCAATTCATTGAGCGTACTCCGTTTAATTTCTTTACCCTTGAGATCAGCCATTGGATCCATGAAGTCGAAAGCCACACAACATTGCCGAAGTTTTTTGATAAACAATTCCTCCTGTTCTGCAGCGTTAACATCTATAACAAAAATAGATAACATTGATATAATCTTTGATTACGTATATTTCAAGTATAAATTTTTACTTTGATACAATTACTTTTGCTAATAATAAAAAAATAAAATAAATAAATAAAGATAGCTTCAAAGCTCTCTTCTTATGAACGTGACTTGACATTTTTGTCTGAATGTTTGTTGCAAATAATCAATTTATTAGAAAATAAAATGTATCAGAAATTTTTAATCGCTATTTTTAACTTTCTATTGCGTAAATAACGATCCAATAAAATGTTATCGTTTCTTTTTGCCTCTAAATATGTAAGCAAACAATTTAATTGAGCCGATAGAAACTGGAGTCATCTGATATTATTACAAACAACAATACTATGAATATATTGTGCAAACGAATTATAATGTGTCTCTAACTGTTTTGACAAAATTGTCAAGCTTTTCGATTTAAATTTACTTGAAATTAAATGAAAAGGTAAAATTTTATTATCCATTAATATCTTTGAAGTTTGGTTTCGTGAAAGGAAAAAATTTTATAATTTCAATAGAAAATATCATCATCCCACATTATTGAATTTCGAAACGAAATTCAATTCAGATTGATAAAAAAAATATCGCGTTTAATATCATATAAAATCTAAATTCGACATTAATGCCAATAATGATAATAACACGAAAACTGAGCGTAAAATGTCAATATATATATATATATATATAATTTTTTTTTTTTTTTTAATGTGGTTGATCTTTTTTATCTCCGACAAAGAAGAATATATAAAATGCATTCTTGTAAAAATAAAAGTATATTTGCGCAAGGTTTTATTTTTTTACTTTGCTACATTATCGCGCTAATATTAGGCAAAAAATTTTGCACTAGAATATAGCGGAGCAAGTCGGGAAAAATACGGTACTCATACGTTGGCAAAAAAGGGAGAGATTTATAATACACGCGCGTGCGTGACAGTTTGCCGCCGGCCCGTCAACGGCGTGCGTAGCCACCTTCACTCCGTACACACAATCCGATGATGGAGAAGGGGAGGCGGGTCTCGCTATATCGGCTGATTCTCTCGATTGCGTCCTCTCGTCCGCGTAATCGCGCGAGTCAACGTCCACGGATTGCGCGCGCGGAGATTAGGATTAGAATCGATTATTTCTATCGCTTTAGTTGACTCTTATCGTTATTAACTGATAATCGCTATCCACAAGCTGACATTGATCTATAATTTATACTTATTGTTAGTTTGATATTTCAAAGTGTTCCCATTCTAATTTTATAAAAAAAAATTCCATCTTTGATCTTCAGGTATTTTTGTTTCAAATTTTCTAGATAATATTTAAATGACATTTTTCAGTGCAATTTTCTATAATAAATTTTTGCATTGAATGCGTTTTCTAATGTATTTTTCACTTCTAGAAAGAAAAAAATAGAACTTTTTAAGTTTCAAGTACTAGATTTGTGTAAATGTAGTGAAAAAAAAACTCTATAATTCTCGTAAATATTTGAATTTAAAAAAAAAAAAAAAAAAAAAAAAAAAAAAAAAAAAAAAAAAAAAAAAAAAAAAAAAAAAAAAAAAAAAAAAAAAAAGCCAGGGTATCAATAAAATTGCAAGAAAATTCCCTAATTTTTCCACATACAAAAAAAGTTCTTGAGGATTGTTTTCCATATTTTTCGAGAGAGTAAGCATCTTTTGTTTCATTATAGAATCTCGGTTTCAGATATAGAATCCCGATTTTTTTTAAATCGCAAAATGCCCACAAATATCCAAGGAAATAGCGTGCATTAACGCGTTTCAAATATATCTATCTAGGAAGAGATGGAGGTATTTTCTTTTTGGCGCGCATCTACATATACTGGATCACAATCGCCGGTAGCTTCATTAAATTGCCGATATTTCGGAGCGTTTGAAAGGCTTTGAAGTTATTCTAGATGCAACAAAGGTTAAAATATAAGACCAGTTACGTCCAGTAAGCGAACGCTAACCTGCTTATCTAAATCTCGTTTTTGTCCATTTACACTTAAAGCGTACGTTCACCAAGCAATAACAGAGAGACAGAGAGAGAGAGAGAGAGAGAGAGAGAGAGAGAGAGAGAGAACCAAATTTCATTTTAATCATTTCATTCAATATAAGGATTTTCTCAAAATTCTTATATTAAAAAAATAGATATATCGCGACTTTCATTTTTTTTATCGAGATTTTTTATCATTTTTTTATATTCGTAAGTAAAAGGCGGTTCCCGATGTAGGGCTCGGGACACCCTGTATATCCTCTGTCAAAGGGTAACACACATATCAGCTAATCAGTTTTTCCTGTGCGCTTCGAAGGGATGATGGCGCGGTCTGTCCTCATAATGGCACATGGCGTGGCCTCAATGACTTTATCAAATTATGTCAAACTCTACTTCTCTCTCTCTCTCTCTCTTCCTCTTCTTCCCTCCAACCAACGACCATCCAATACAAAATATCGTCACGCGAATAAATCTAGGTGTAAAGTGGCCATCCTCGGGAAAAATTGGCGATCATACGCATGTTATATTTATCTGCCGAGATCTTTTTCCGGGATGCTAAAATATATGTATATAGGTTTGAAAAGAAAAGGCTGATCGCTACATTCCAATTGCAAGTGCTTGCTGTCGTCACTCTTGAATGGCGACATTCGAAATTGGCGAGTAGAAATAGCACCCGTAGCAACACAAGCTTTGTAACACGTCCAAGACATATTTAGACGATTTTGCCGACGTCAGATCACACCGCATGGCGCGATCTTATTATCGCTGTCACACACGTGGCACACGAACTTACTTTTTCTTTTTTAGCTGATTGACACATTGCGATTCGCGTCACGCGATTATTTCATTTATTGACGAGAAGAAAATATTGGAAGAAGAAAATTATTAAGCAAAAGATACGAGCGTGGGTCATAGATTAGAAGATGAAAAAAGAAAAAAAAAAAAAAAAAAAAAAAAAAGAAAAAAAATGAAGAAAAGCGCGCAATCCGCAAGATAGTGATTAATGATTATAGAAAGATCGCGGAATCTTAATCCGCTATTCTCGTATCTCGCAGAAGAATGGTATCAACAAATTACCCAACAATTCAGGAAAAATTATAAAACAGCTTCTTTTTTTAGGAAAAAAAAGAAAAAAAAATGCCTGCGTAATATTTCTTATTTCCCTTTAGGCCTCGATTGAGGTCAAATTTTTACTTATCGCTCTTATCCGATAAATCGATCTGTTACCATCAAGTTACGATCGAATGAATAATTTTGATTTATATTGTAGCCTGCATCGTTATAATTAATCTCATTATGTACACGGCTTTCCTTTTCTTAAATAAAGACGGAACCTGAATTATAAATATATCCGTTATTTGCGCGATAATATATAGCGGGGAGAGTGAGTTTACGTCACGCTCTCGGGCTATAACGAGGTGAGGCTGTAATTAATTTTTCATCCGGGGTGTAATCGATGCCAGACCCACGATTCCTCCATCGCAAGGGCCTCCTCGCGATTCTTCTCGATAGGAAGAAACGCCAGTTGAACGGCCTTACACGATCCCATCAAATCTGGTAAAAAGATGGAAATGAAAGTGTGTGTGTGTGTGTGAGAGAGAGAGAGAGAGAGAGGGGGGGGAGGGAGGGAGGGGGAGAGAGAAAGAGAGAGAGGGAGAGAGGAGGAGGAGGAGGAGGAAGGTCGCAACGAGGACTCCAGAAATAGCGTTACGTTCGCGTCTCACCCTCGCTCGTTCGTTCGTTCGTTCGTTCGTTCTCCCTCGACGTTAGGTGCGCGCGATCATCTAGCATGCACATATTTATAATTTCATTCATAACGCGACACGTTAGCTTCATGTATACGTGTGCCCGCACCTGTGCGGCGACGCGCCACCGCGAGATCGTAAAAGGATAAGAATATGTATACCTGCTCGCACCCCCACCTTTATTTCGGCTCGATTAGATTAATTGAAGTTTAGAAATTCAAGTTAAAATTCCGTTAAAGCGCGAAATTAAGCCATAGAGGCCTACAGGCTTTATGTATTATTATATTTACCTCTCGCCGAATATTATTATTAATATTATTATTTTTTTTTATTTTTTTTTTTTTAAATCACTGATCGGAAAACTCGAGAGAACTCTTGATTCGCAAATGAAAAAAGAGGGACGCTTTAGCGAGAAAGACGGCATGTAAAAATAATTTGTTTTTATTTATCAACGTGAACCGTTTTTTTTTTTCGATCTCCCACCGCAATTTATTTATCATTCAGACAAGGTAAACAAATCAATGTTCGTCTGGTGCAAAAAATGTGAGTTCGTTCGAGGGGAGTCGTCGCGATTGTCGGAATTGAGACCGACCGAATGGCAAGAGCAATTCGACAATAAATTATGCTACGAAATACGAGGGTGATAAATTATCGGTAAAACGAGAAAGAAAGAGCAAGAGAAGGTGAATGAATGGAGGAAAGTGGAAAAAGTCTGGGAATAAATAAAAGAAGAGAGAAAAAGTAGACAAAAAATAGAGAGAGAAAGAGAGAGAGAGAGAGAGAGACTGAAATAATAACAAATTTACTCCCGTAAAATAAAATAAAAAATATATAAATATATAAATTGTGGCAAATTGAGATGACAAAAAATCAATAAATAACTAAATACATTTAAACATGAAGATAAAAAAAAGAGCAAAAAATGCGAAAGGATTTAGACGGAAGAGGAGAATTAGAGAAAACAAGATAGGGGAAAAGCGAGGGGCGAGAAAAAGAGGAGGAAGAGGCAAACGAGAGAGCGGAGGAAAGGAGGGGGGGGGCGAGGGAGTGAAGCCAGCAAGGGAGGAGGTGAAGTCAGTGGGAGAGAGGGGAAAGGGGGCCGGAGTGGCGAAGGAGTAGAAGAGCGCGCGTTCCGGGCAGGTGGTCGCCGACACATTCCGGATCAATACTTCCACCGCCGCTTCTCTGACGGGGGTTCTCGTCAGGTAGCCTCTTCGCCCCCTTTCCAACCCCTTTTCCAATCCCTCCCTTCCTCGCCACGTTCCCACTCTCTCGCTTTGTCCACTCCCAGTTTCGTCGTCGTCGTCGTCGTCGTCGTCGTCGTCGTCGTCGTCATCATCGTCGTCTGTGCGCTTCGCTTTCTTCCCTCTTCCTCTTTGATATCTTCCTGTTCTACGTATTTTCTCCTCCCTCGCCCCCTCCACCATTTATTTTTTCCCCGACGCTTTTCTCGCCGCTATTCGCGTTCCCATTTTCTTCACTCGTTTTCCCTTTCCTATGATTTTGTTTTCACATATTTCTTGCGATATCGGTACGCGAGAAATGTATGTTGATTTTACATGGTTATTTAAACATACCGTATATAATATATTACGTAACGTATTAAATGATACATGTTAGAAAAAAAAATGTTCTTCCTTTCCAGCGAAAATACTCTGTGAGAGGAAGAAGATATAATTATAAAAATATTTAATTACCTCATATAATTATTGTATATAAAGTTATTAATACAAGAAAAAATATAATTTTGATAACGTAATCGTGCAGAAATGAATTTCTCGTATTCTCTTCTTTTTCCTTTTGCGTCGATGGCACCGCAACAAGTGACGTAAGGTACTTACATTGTTCGTCTATGCATATAGCATTTATAGCAGCATATCTATAGCAACGGATATTGAACTCGCGGAAATTATAATCTCTCATTATAAATAAAATCGTATTGTATTGCAATGTATTACGTGATTAAATTGATATCGCTCGAATATAAAATCCGCGGCGAGTATATATATATATAAAGAAGTTTTATTCATGTAAATATGTCGAAAACGCAATTTAATATAAAGTCGCATGAAGGATTCGTGCCTCGGAATAATTTTCCGTAATATATTCTAGCACACCGATCGACTTCATTCATATTGAAATAAAAGCAGCAGCCGTTTGAAAAGCAAATAACACGACACTATATATAACAATCGAAATTTTCTTGCGCACACAACTGATTAATAGGAACGATACTTTTTTGTCGGTGCAGCTGATTGTGCGAACGATGTTCGTTTCACTTGCTCTCTCTCTCTCTCCTCCTCTTTCTCTCGCTCGGCGCTGTCGCACATCCATCTCCTGTCCTTATCTTGACATTGACCATGGCCGACAATTAGACAAAAAAACGCATTTATGCGCGCGCGAATTGCCACTACTAGGATATTAAATATTCGAGCGAGTTTAAATTGAATTGCGTATTAAAAATCCATTCAGGGAGGTAAAGAGATAATAATTCCGTCGTTTATTTTAATCCCTGAAGAGCTTATCTCGCGAAAAACTTTGATGATTCGCAATCCTAAATATTGTTTTCGTTTTGAAAAGGATAGGATTAATCAAATTAATCTCAAGGAATACGTCTACAAATTTTATATAAATTTGTCGCGTTTTATCAGCAATTTGTAATATCTCTTGCTGACATGAAAATGGAAAGGATCCTTGGAATGATTTCATTAGTCATCCCTACATTTGATTCTCGCGCTCTTCTCTTCCTTAATATGGGCCGGAATGGAGCTCCGACATACAAGAGTTAATAGTGTTCTGGGCAAAGAACACTATTAACGCTCCCACTTGTGCATGACGCATAATTAAATTGTGTTTACGTCTGATGTAATGGTCCCGGCACATCGCGGCTGCATTCCTTGCTTCGGGAAACTAGAAATTTTTTTCAACACGTGCGAGCGCAAAATGCTTTTTTTATTTTCTTTAAAAATCGCATATATATATATAAATTTATGTACACAGGCTGTGCCTAAACTGTACTGACAATAAATATTTTAATTATAAATTCTTTGTAACATTTTAAGACAAAAATTCTAATACGAAAATTTCGAGACTACAGTAGTTTTCAAATAAGAAAAATTTAAAAATCACAAATAAAAAAATAAAAGAAATGTTAATAAATTTTTTTTTCCCCAGAAAAAATGTTTTTTTTTTTTCGATTACTCTCATTATGGAAACAGCTGACTTTGACAGTTGACATATATCAATATCGGTATATTAAATTATTGAATCTAAACATTTTAAACTATTATGATTCATTACGGATAAGCAGAAATAAATTCTTAATAAAAATCTTGAATATCTTTACAATAATTTTACTATTGCTAAAGGCATTCAATTCATAGAAATATCTTTACTGGCCATTTTGCCATCCCTGAGTGCGAAATTCTGTTATTCCTGTTATTCGTGATTTAAACTTTTCCCATTTGAAAACAACTGCAGTCTGGACATTATCGTATTAGAATTTTCGTCTTAAAATATTATAAAGAATTTGTGATTAAAATATTTAAGAATGAGTTTATCTGACTAAAAATTTAATTTCGTTTTATTTCCAAGAATAATGTTTCAAGAATAAAACTTAACACGTCAGAGATTAAAAAGTTACAAGGCATCCGATGATACTTTTATCGAAGAGAAATGCACTTTAACTTTCTTCATCAATAGCTCTCGTTATTTATAAATATATATACTGTTTCATACTTTTGCGAGGTTAATATTCCAGAATTAACAATATAATTGTTAAGACACTCTCCTACAGTTCTTCTTGATACAAAAGAATAAAAAAATATTTATCAATAAACTTCCAAAAAAAAAAATGTCAAATTTTTGAGAGAAATTTTTAATCCGTGGTCCTCTTAAAATTTCAAAAATATTTGCATAAAAGCTAAAGCACAAAATATTAAAAGTGGAGGATCAACTTTCAAGAAATTAAAATAATCGACGCGGTCCAAAACATGGCTCCTGCGCTCTCGAATATATCTTGGATTTCCGAAATTTCGCGTATATCAACAAAACGGGGCGTCGTTATTCGTGAGAATTTGCTTCTCGAGTGAGAAACATCGGCTCGTTCTTCACTCAATTTACACAGCATTCAAGCGCGTCATTGAGCTATAAGTTCTCTTTCTCTTTCTCTCTGCCTAGTGGGAGCAATATATCGAGACGATGAAGTAACAACGCGGATCGAAGTGTCATCCGATGTATCGAGCGCTGGAAAGGTTCGATTTAAAGAGGATGTGCCGAAAATATTGCGGCAGCGACTTTCTGGAACTTTTGAAGATGGGTTCCAATTCAAATCTGAGGATAAGATACTTTACTCGATAGTGGATCTATCGAGAGATAAGGTCCTCCCAAGAGAGCAAAGAGAGGTGTCAATAGAGAGATGTAGAGTAAGCAACGCATGTGAATTTTTGCCCTACATCGCGGATTTGGATTTTAGATACTATGTTTCAAATATTTTCGTAGCAATTTTTATTATCCACCATATGTAAACAGTAACCATCGGACTGTTTGCGGTATAGAGTAATTGCATAGCGTTGCAATTTCGTTATCGCGTTGAAAGCGATAACGAATTGAGATAAACTTTATATGCATTTTCTATTGCAAACAATATGGGGTAATATCCGAACAAGGTACACACATATATATATATATATATATATATATTAATTTCGAAAGTAGTTTGTTTAGACGGGATATTTTGCAAGGTTTACGACGGTTGAAATGTCGTAATTTTTACGAGTACAAGAATCCTATACACACACACATACACACACGAGCGTGTAAAGTCTGGGTACTGAAACTTGGATTCATGAATATATATGTACTGAACTTGACTCCCACTCCTATTTGTTTTCGCTCACCTGTCGCTGTTTACGAGCGGTAATGTCGTTTCGCACTATGCAATGGTATGCGCGATAATTTATTGCACTTGGTTTCTTTCGAGCCGATAGAGGCACGTAAAACTCAGTCAAAGTCGAAAAACGAGTTGAAATATTTCTTCGTCCGTAAGAAAGTTATTTTCATCGAATAAAATATCTAATAATTCGAGAAAGGAAAAATTTATATCATCATATTATTCCGTAATGTAGTACAAAATTTACTTCTGTCATATACACGTACAATAACGTTTAATAACATTGAGTGATTTTAATTCGCGCCTTGCATAATATAAAATTTTACGTATAAATTATTATATGAACTAATAAATGTGTAGTTAACATTTTTCGATTGGACTTTGTCGGCAATTCATTTGATAGATAGATTCATCCGATAGATAAATTTCTTATATCTCTCTTCAGATATATATGTTTACAATTCTGATCGCAATGTAGGCAAAAAGATAATATCTATTTATGATTAGTCGACTCTGATATTGGAAAAACTAAGAGCACTTTAGAATACGAGTTTCATTGCGGAAAAATATTTGCATCACAGGAAAATAAATACGCGCTCTTCTGTTTACACTTTTTTATCTTCAAAAAAGTAAATTCGTAATTTGATTAACAAACCTTGTAAATTATTGAAAAAGAAAGCTCATATCTTTCGGCTCAATTCCTCTGTAAAATTAATGTTGATTAAATTTTTTACATTCCAATTTATCGCAGTAGAATTACGGATCCTCTTTCATATATTTTTACGATTTATTGCCAATTCAATTGGAGAAATATCGACATTTTCCAACAAAGGAACGTAATTATATACAACAAAGATAAATGTAAAAAATTAATTGCAAAATCAATTACATGCAGTAAAATATATATCTAATGTAAAAAAAGCGATATGTGAAGAGAAATAATTCGAAAAAGATTGAAGAGAAAACGCAAAGAATAGAACAATTTTTAATCGATTTTTCCTAGTAAAATATATATAACACATCACTCAATAAGTTCCCGGTCTGACACATTATGGCAACATTGTTGACAGACTCACGTGATTTCTAAAAAAAAAAAATTTGTTTTTCTTAGTTAGACCGGAAACTTATTGAGTGATGTATTATATATATATATATATATATATATATATATATAATTATCTCGAATTTTACATATAGGTGAGGCAAAATATGAAAACAAGTAAAATATTTTCGTACAAAAAATTATTTATTTTAATTGAAATTTTTGTCAACGCTGTGCAATCGACAGTTTGAATGATACTGAAAGAAATAACTGTTCGAAGAAAGAGAAACAGCAAAAGAGACTGTTGCCGTTTTACCGGCAAAGGTGAACGACATTGTCTGCTGCAAGGTGGAGGCCTGTATTCATGCCGCGTTGAAATCCACGCCGCGGATTTGTGGGTCAATCAGAGTAGAGTGGAAGGGGTGAGTCGTTTGACCGCTACTGCGGTCGAAAAATTTTAAGTATCATTTTTAAAAAATGCAAAAGAAAAGAAAGAAGACAGAAAACTGTCTATAAATTTAAGAAAATAGAAAATTTAAGTTATTACAAAACATTTGCAATAAGAAAATATATTCCACTTGTTCCTCGCTGATGAGAAAATGATTGCGATAAGTTAGATAAATATCATGCTGGGTGTTTTTTTTTTTTTTTCGAGCAAAGTGTTATGTCACGCTAACTCAAGTATATTGCAGGAATGTCTAAAAAATTATTCCAAGAAATGTAGCAGATTCTAATTTTCATTGCGCGAAACGATTAACGTTTACAATCAAGAAATCACAGAAGAAGACGTCCAAGAGAGGAATTTGGAATGCCCTGTACAAATTCTCAATTATTTCGAAGAGATTTCTTTTTCCTGGAACGTGTTTGCATATTTTCCGATCGCACAAGTCTTGAAATAATTTAACGCAGAAAAAAAAGACGTGTTTCCTCTCGAGGGAATACTGGTTCTGTCTGGTCGAGAATGATTCTGCATCGATTTACGCACCATACGTAATATTGATTTGGGACAGAGATACTTTAATATTTTGCACACGGCTCTTATTTCACGATTAATTCACAGCTCTGACACTCCCTTTTTCTCTTCGGGTTCTTCTTGATTTCGATTGGCCATCGATTGTTCTTTCCTTTCGGCATATATTCATTTTATGTTCGACACTGTCATGCTTCCTTCGCTAATCAACGTTCGCAATATGTTAATTATCTTGATATAATAATCATACACACGCGCGCGTGTCTCATTATCAGCACTGATTGCTTTAATGCTTATTTAAGAAAGAACATATCGTAAGATGAGCAAATAAACGAAGACAAAAAAGAAGATAAAAATTTGTAAAAAATTACTTTGCTGACATAGATACAGATAATTATTATTATTTTTTTGTTGTAAAATTTTGTATTGACAAACTTTACACTAAAAAAAAAAAAAGATTTGTGTGTAGAAAAAAATGCTTATTATTACACGCGACAGAGAGAATTTAAGATTCTGCAAACACCATCTCTAGTCGATCGGTGCCGATGTAACTTATTCCTCCAAGCTCTCCCCATAAAGGTCCTTGCACAATGCGAGGCGATAGCGATAGAAACAAGAGAATAGCGATAGACGATATCCAATGAGAGCTGCTTTTTTGAAAATGCAGATCTCTCATTGGATATCGTCTCTCGCTATCGCTATTCTCTTGTTCCTATCGCTATCGCCTCGCATTGTGCAAGGACCTTAAAAGTCGCTATGTTTTTAGTTCCCCTTGATACAACTTTGTTCAGATGGCGGTGCGATGGACGCACGACATCGATGGGAATTCTCGACTACACGTGGCGGAATTACGTACTTAATATCACGTCGCGCAGACTGGGAGCGTCACATCACTCTCAGGATCACAGCAGTGATCTTCGAAATTCATCTCGCGTGACGATGGATCCTCTTTCTTCGCGTATAAGTTCGACATAGTCCGATGTAGTTGTGTGTATCCTAAACACAAATTCAACGAAACCAAATCCGCGCATTTGGAGAGTTATGGGTCGACCTTCGCGATTGTCAAGTGTAATCAATTATCGGTTGTAAATTTTTCACAGACTGTGTGTGATGAAACGCGACGTGATCGAAGTATCTAATACATATTTTTATTTAAATATTAGCAGTCGTGTCTTGTTGCAATATTCGAGGTGCAAATAAAGGAAATTTAATTATAAAAAAAATCACGATGGATAAGAAAAAGAAATTGTGAAACGCGATCGATCGTATGTCAAACATCTTCAAAAATCATATCTGTCATATCCCTCGTATTCGCAAACGCAACATGGATATATTTTCATCGAAGAAGAATATGCAATATAGAGCAGGTATTTCGAAATCGTGTTTCTCTTGTTATTTTGTCTTCTTATCGTTATTATTGCATTTTCAATCTTTATTTTTAAGCGAGTTTGATCTCATAAAACGAGTTGCACAGCCGCATGTGGATAACCTCGACGTGGCTTCTCTTCTCGCGTGACATAACACGTTGATACGTATATTACGTGTGTAAATGACGTGTGTACAAAATATCCGATAAATGAATGTTCAATAGATTTAATAAATGTGATACACTATCGACGAAGGAAGCGAAAGGATGAATAAAAATTGTAGAAGAAATTTTTCACGGTTAGTTTCGTAGTTTCAGAAAAAAATAATTTTAATAGCGTGCATGTATTCGATTATGTATGTGCATATAAATCGATTAGAATGTATCTTGAATTAAGATACATCCTAATTAATTTAAAAACCTAAGAAACAATACATAAATAATCGTTTTATTAATAATTATAATTATAATCAGCAATAATAAAAAATTAACTTTTTTTTATAAACTATTTTCTTTTAGAATAATTCTACTGCTCTATATCTATAGCATTGCGAATATTTATCAACGCGTTACAATGTTCTATATATATTTCGTAATTTTGGGAGACCAACGAAAACCAACAATAATACCATAATTTTTTATATTACATTATTATATTAATATTATATTATATTATTTTATATAATGTGTAGTGTATTTGTGTCGTGAACAGAATTTTTTTTTAAGTCGAGCGTAACAAGTGCTTCAATGTCCACAAATTCAATATGTGATCGAGTAGATTGGACGTAAGCGCGCATAAGTATTCAAAATTATTTTTTTCACCCGAGATGCGAAAAAATTTAATCTACATTTTTTGCTCCTTCCTCTGACTTTTTCGTCGATGATCGTATCATGATTCACGTTGTATTAACAAGCATTTGGCGCAGGCGTTAAGAACGAGATGGCTGCTATAAGTCATGTGCTAAGCAATCGCTAATAGTAGATTATGTGCAGATACCGAAAACGTATCGATCTCCTTTGACTAAAGAAAGGAACGAAACGTTTCCCCAACCATCCAAAGCACTTTTGACGAAGCCGAGTTTGTTGGTACCCGGTGTGCGCTCATCGGCCACGGATTGTGCACGGATTCTACACGAGATTCATTCACATGACCCATCTCTAAGCTGCAGAGAAAGGTTCAGTTGGATACAATCGTTCATATCGACCGGCACGATTGACCAATCAAAGAATTTTATGTTCGACTGGCCAATAAACAATGTGTCCAATTGAATGCCACTCGAAGCCGCGAACTGATCGGATATCGTTTATAACGCAACTGAACGTGGCGCGGAAGTTGGATGAAGCTCGAAATCCCACGAACAGCTGGCCTTGAAGATCCTTTGTATAACATCAGTAAGAAGTGACCGTACTTGTCATTCAGCCCTCGAATAAACTTCTTATTAAGTCTCGATAAACAATGTTTTTTTTTTCCCTTTTTTTTTATGACTCACGTCTCCTCGCCAACTATGTCGCAATGTATATGTGTTAATTATACCGTCGATAGGTAAGCATGTGTAATAGAGGTGCTATTAACGGTAATGTATCATGGAACTGCATATATTAAATTGCTTGCCCTTTGAAACTCTTGTCAGTATGCCGGCAGTGTTTCTCGATAACGCGATCCGTCAATTACTAGTGCACGACAATAGTGTTGGAGGAAACGAACGGCCAGTATGTTTATGAGTGAGCGTAATGGTACTATGTATGCGATGCAATTGCCCAAGTCAGAAACGCCGCAGACTCGCTGCCAATTATTCAATGGCGTCAAGGATATTATATTTGAGCTATGCCTCCACTTGCAGAAAATACAATAGATCTAGTGATAGAACTGGATGACAGTTTTATCGACGTTCTACATGTGCCTTCTTTAGTAGCATTATTCCTTTCATGATGATAAAACCAAAGATCTTTCATCAACATTCAATTGTTAAAGTATATAGAAAAAAAATTAAGATAAATCAGGATTCTGAATAATACTCCAAGTGTGAAAACAGAAATCGACAAGAATTGTGTGTTGGATGAATTTGCAAAATCTTGTGTTATCATACAAGATTCTTGCCCTTGATATCCCATCTAACTTCTTTTAAATTCTTGAGTTTTTTTTTTTTCACCTCAAAGACATATTGTGCGACTATGTAATTCGCAGCATACAACTACATAATATTATGTAACAATATTACAATGTTATATAATTTAAACACACCTTATAATTGTATACAAACGCTTAGTTCTCTATGTCAACTCAAAGATACGGGCACTAAATGTATTAGGTAAGAGCGAGAAACGTAAGACTAACCTTTAAGCAGCGGCAATTGTTGGAGCTCAACGTCTTGCGAATTGCGATAACGGGAGGAACCCTGCGACTTCTTGGATTTCTTCTTCAGGGATCGCTTGGCGAAGGGGTCTATCCGGTCGACGAAAGTCCCTGACGACATTTTGGCATTAACGGAGGCACTGTAAGAATATCCTGGCGATGCGTCGAAGCTCTCAACGAGGGCTGTAGCGGCTCCTGCGTCTTTTTCTCCTGGGTATTCCCAGATAGCGAAGCGTCTTCGCGACTAGAGACGAAGATCACCCTCACCCCGAGGAGGCCGCATTCCGTGCACGACGATGACGACGACGAATACACTGCACTTCACGAGAAAGAAAGGAACACACTGATACACGATACACGTGTGATGATCTTGTGTCGCATTCGTTCCTTCTCTCCCTCTTTCTCTTCCTTTAACACGATTCACTTTTGTTCACTCTGCGTTGAAGGAGAACAAAGTGAGCTCCGCCGAGAGCGTCCGAGGAGCATAGCACACACGCTCGGACAATATTTTTCCTTTTTCCTTCCTCTTATTTTTTTTTTCTTCTTCCCAATCGACGACGTCACGGCGTCGTCGTAGACCCCATGAACGATGTGACAATTTCCAAGCCTCGATCCGCCGCACCGGCTTACCACCGGGGATGAAGGGGCGCGATGATCTCTAGGCGTTGTCGCACACGCGGACGCACTACCCGTGTCCCCGTCCTCTTCCGCTCCCACCTACACCGTGTAAAATATATACGCCGTAAAACGATGACCGGTAGCTGCGGTAAATCCTCTTTGCGGGAGAAAAGGGAGAGGGGTCTCCTCGACTCGCCCGCGTCGCAAACGACGTAGGGTGGATTCGATCGACGACGGCGGCGCCGGTCGGTGATGGGTAGCCGCTGCTGGTTCGTTGGTTAAGTCGGTTGATCGGTCGGTGTTGAGGTCTCTCCTCTCCAACGATATATGTGTGTAAGCGCACGCACGCACGCACGCACGCACCGTATCGTCGTGCTCGTGTCGAACTACCGGCCAACCGAGAGAGAGATAGAGAGAGAGAGAGATAGATATATATATATATATAATAGAGAGAGAGAGAGAGAGAGAGGAAGAAAGAAAGAGAGAGGAGAAAGAAAAAGCACCGTTACGAAATAGAAAACGATTCGACTGCGGCTGGTATAGCAGCGCACGTCCGTGTAGTAAGTATGGCCGCGGGTAATGTGGTCGCGCGCACACGCAGCGGTATATACGATATCCTGTCTGGAGGACCTTAACACGGATATATAATAATCCAACACGATCGGGGCGTTATGTATTTACGCGCGAGGACGAGACCCTCGGGTGTGGAGTCGCTGCTACCTGGGTGTCCCTTTCGCGCGGCGACCGTCAAACACCACGACTCGCGCCGCCCGGACGCCCGACGACGTTAGGTAGACGTGTACGTTAAGAGCAGCTCGTAACGCAAGAGCGCTCGGCCGCCATCAGCTGCTCGCTGCGACGTAGGGGCCTCTCTCATCTTCCGGCGGAACGTACCGAGACAGACGCGACCGAGTCAGGCGCCGAGAGCCGCCGGGACGTGGCCCGACATCGCCCTTGTCGTCGCTGCCGCTGATTCGCGTGTGCCTCCACCTCCTCTTCGCCCCCCTCGGTTCTTCGTCGCCTCTTCGTTCACCCGCTTGCTTTTTTAATACACTGTGCTTTATCGCGCGCGCACACACACCTACCTCTATATCCCACCGTCGAGAATAACCCGACCGTCCGATGATCGCGCGAAGCCGACAAAAAAAAATGACCGATCCTATCGCACGCGCGCTCACCTATCGCCGCCCTCTTCACTTATTGAAAATCCGTCAAGAGAGGTGCCTTGTGTGCCTGAAAATAGTAATGCGCGCTCGGCAATCATCGGCCGGAGATGGCCGAGCGGTCGACGGGGACGCGCGAGTGCGCCAGATGGCGCGACATCCCACGCGCACGCGCCGCCGGACCGCTCCCGGCCAATGGCGACGCGCCGCCGGCGCACGTCATTGGCCGACGCTCGCGCTCGCGATCGATGCGCGGGCCAGTGCGTCGAAACGGAAGACGGCGTGACTCGATCGTTACCGACGAATCACGTTATCGCTTTATAGATGCGTACTGACGACATTTGCTTTCGCTCTTTTTCTCTCTCTCTCTCTCTCTCTCTCTCTCGCGAGTTTTCGATCCGTTTAACTGCGACAGAATTTGGGAAAGCATCCGTGATATATTATTTGAATTCATTATTTGAATTTTTTAAAATTTTCAAACGCGTAATGGGCTTGAAGAATGTAAAAGAATGTGTGATTTAAAACGTGCAAATATATAGAATAGAAGAAATTGGACGATTTAATAAAAATTTTTATCGAAATGATAAAAAGATGCAAATTTTTCTTCGGCCTTTCACAAAAGATATATGTAACATATGTCAAAATTAAATTACGTCAGAATATACAAATATCGTATGACGTTTTACGTTACGATCCTTACAATCCATCTCTTTGATTAATATATAAGGTGTTCGGTAAGTAACTATATACACCTATTTTAAATATTAAAAATAAATATTTTTATTAAACATTCTTAACAAAAATTAATCTTTTTTTTTTGTTATAGCCATGTCATCAGATAAGTTCAAGAAAGTTTTTGATAACAAGATGAGTTAAAGCTTGTTTACGAGTTGTTTATGAGTTAATGCTTGTGATTATTTAAATTTAAACATTTTTTGTAAAAAACGACTAATTTACTAATAATGTTTAAAAAACATTTCTTTTTTAATATTTGAAAATAGGTTATAGAATATATGTTACTTTTTAAACATCCTCTATATAAAAGTTTTAGCGATAATTAAAAGTTGCAATATACATTAAAGATTCAAAAGTCTTGCCTATGTATATATGAACTTATACATATTTATTTATAAAAAATTAACTCATTTCACTTTTACGTCAATCATTGTCAATTCTATCGCGTTTTCGTAGATTATCAATGGAGAGCGACTTTACTGGCAGAGAGGGCAATTTTTCATAAGCACGATAGTTAATTGTCAACGCCAGTTGTCGCGACTTGCGCGAAAGTTGACATGAATTGATATACATTGATATACATGTATTTATTATAATTATTATACGTATTATATGCATTAATTAACATACATAATCAAAAGCAAGTTAAATATAGAAAAAAAATGTGATCTTTGTCGTTTCGTAAACTGCATGAGAGACAAATATACGTATAATATTCGCTATTAAGAGAGATCAAGGAATTAGCAAAGTATTGTATCTCTCAAAGAATAGCAAAGGCGTTTTTTTAAATAGAAAAAGAGGTTCAGCAGAGAAATTTGAGAGAGAAGAAAAAAGGAGAGAAAAATGTAACATTATAGTTTGACAGCAGAAAGGATATCCACAAAAAAAAAATTGAAAAAATATCGTCGCGTCATGTAGGTCGTTTTCGTATTGCGGATCTAACCTAAGAACATAGACGATATGAACACCCTTACACGGTGTCCCGGATTGTACTGCGGCAGAGAATTGTTGCCGGATGGCAATTGGAGCGTATGCGGAGCTTGTCCTCGTGGCTTCCGGGCCAACGCCTCGTCAGCGTGCGTGCCCTGCGATGACACGCCGATGTTCTACGACTGGCTTTACCTGGGCTTCATGGCTCTGCTGGCCCTGGTGTTACACTGGTTCTCCATCGACATGGTGTCCATGCGCCGGAACATACCCAAAGAGGTGATTGCTCTGCACCTGTCTGCCTTGCTCGAAGTGGTACTGTCATCTGTCATAGTGCTACAGCTGACCCATCCCATCGGAACGTTTAACGTCAAGTCGTGCAGGGCGAAGAAACTGTCAGACTGGTACACACTGCTGCATAATCCCAGTCCGAATTATGAAGCAACTCTACACTGTACACAGGAAGCGGTTTACCCCTTGTTAGTTCAGTCAAAATAATTTCTATTAAGTCTCTGGAGATTGCATTATTTTCATCTGTAACATTATTACAAACATCAATGTTTGAAAATCAATATTTAACAGTAATATATATAATCTTTGATATTTTTTTAGAAAAAATGTAATTCTAAATTTCTTTTGTTAACTGTTTCGCTATTGACAATATTCTGCTTAAAATTTGCATTTTGTTATATTACACGTTTCTAATTTACATTGTTCTATGATTTCAGATACACTATGGTTTTTGTCTTCTATGCCCTAGGCATTGCTCTCATGTTATTAATAAGGCCAATAATAGCCAAAAAATTTCTGCCAAAACAGGGCAAGCTCTCTATTTATGCCGCATTGTATTTTTATCCAATTCTCGCACTACTTCATGCTGTAGGTGGAGGTCTAATTTGTATGTATACTAATTTTATTTAATTATAGATTTATTTCTAAATTAATTTTAACTTTGTACATATACTAATGTAGATAATTACACGCTACTTATTCTTTATATATTTTTCTCTTGCAGATTACTCTTTTCCCTACATCACTATCATTCTGTCAGTTCTCTCAAATGCGGCGCATTTTGCATTTAAATTGAATCAGACGATAAAGTCGTTGCTGTTAAGTTCCATCTCGAATGTAAAAAACGTAATAGTCATCTTGGGCCATTGGTTGTTGCACGGTTACGGTATAATAGCGGTCGCAACTCTTCGAGGAATCAGCATCCATCCCGGAATGTTGGTCCTAGTTGTGCTACCAGCCTTGTTTTATATCATAACGGCACGATTTACCGATCCACATAAGTTGCACATCGAATAAATCTCTATTTTAATAAATTTTTATACTAAATCGCGCATATTGAAAGTTAACATATTTAAGCTATTTATTATAGAACAAAAGATTTTATGCGCGCGTGCTCATGCGCGTAAATTCTTTTTTTAATAAAGAGATTTTCTGTTAATAAACATCAATAATGAAATTTTATTTAATTAATAATTTATAAACAAATTATTTTATATGCAATATATATATAATTTAAAATAATCTAAAATAAAAGTTCTTAAAAATTAATAAAATTAATGCGCGTTTTTGTTCATTAATTGTTTGTGATTTACTTGGTCTATATCCAATCTATCCGATTTAATATTAATATTAATAATTTAAGGGAAAATTGATATAATTAACAATTCTTTATATTTGATGTTTGCTATATTTGCATTTATTTCATCAAACAAAGTAGAATATATCAGGATTATATTCATTTTTATTATAATTTCACACAAATCATGTTACTTCATATTATATTCTTTTTCTGATTATTTACGTTGAAACAAAAACGTTATCGTATATGGTCGACCGTTTTTGCATTTTAAATATCCTTATTGATTATTCCTTTGGCACAAATGTTAGGACCAATGTGCTCTTGGGTGACATGGGCACTTCATTTGAATTTAACTTTGTTCTGCAAAAGTGATAAAATTCCAATATTATATAAAATCCTTAAATATATATGGAATATAATATATATGAATATGAAATATATAATATGATATATATAATGATATGATATATATGAAATATATAACATGTTAATATATATGAATATATGGAATTTTGTCAAAGGTTCACAAAGATTTTTACCTCACGATTTCTGTATCTCGATTGTAGTTGGGACTATGCGCAACTACATTGATTTCATCTGATACTCGCGATATTCCAGACAAATCTATAATTGCTGATTCGTCTCCTGTCTGGTACGCTACCAGATATCCAGGATTGCCGCTTCTTAGCCTATAAAAAAAATTTATTCAAGATTTGTGAATATCTTTATTCAACATATTGCAAAGCATATGTATACAAGATACAAAGTAAGAATGTATTATATGGGATTGTGCGTATGCCATTAGTTAATATATGTATATTATACTATTTGCTCTTTTGTGCAATTAAATTCTTACAAAGCATGACTGCTGTATGTTAGTGAAACATGCACACTTACCAACTTCTATTGTACATAGAAAGAAGCATGAAACAAGATAAATTAATCTTTGGTTAGTCTATTACGCTACATAATGTGCAAGATATTTTAGTTATCATATATTTTTAGATCTATTTAACATCACATTTACTTGAGAAAAATGTTCACTAATTCTTCATTTCATTCATTCATTTCATATGAAGCCATATTTATATATTAACACAAGAAGTAATAAAAGTACAGTGAGAATGTGGGCCAAGATATAAGATTAATTCAATATCAATTTAACTGTGTATGAGAATGTGTTTAGCATGTGTGTATAAGAATCTATTCAATTATCCATTAAATCTGATTTCATTCATGTATTGTAAATATGCATTTACCTATAATCTTTCTTGTGTATTAAAGATATTTCAATAGAAAAATGAATAACAGGCAAGTGTTTAAAAAAATCTTTAAAAAATTAGTTTTTTTTAATCTACTTGGCACAAGTCAGTAATTCATATTTTAATAATGTGCGATGAATCATTTTATGTTTTTTAAAAATAGTTAGCATATGAACACTTAATTTTACTTTTGTTAAATTGTACGTGTACATTAAAATTAATGATTATTGTGCACAAATATTGAATGGATAAACTCACCTTGCATACACAAAGACAGTTTCGTTTATTACTCTAAATGTCGTACTCCCATGAAGAAATGTCAAACCCTTTCGAGCATTTGACAAAATTGTAAATGCGTTTTTCGCGGACATGACATCATTTAATCGAAGAATTGGCGTACCCGGCAACAGCATCGTCATTAATGTGATGCTGTCGGCGACATTGCTGGGCATACGATCCCTCAAAGAATGTTGTTTACCATTGAGCTACAATTGAATTATAAAATCATGCTTTTATTTAATAATTGTTTTAGGCTCTAATATAAAAAATTAATGGAAAATGTTTTTTTATAATATCTCAATGAAATTACAAAATAAAACTAATTTTGCCAAGGATACTCACATTCCATGCAGGCCATTGTGCAATGTTGACCCACTGTGATATACTTCTACGCAATACAGTTGCATTGATGCTTGCATTGGCAGTGGTAAGGAAATGCGAACTTTGTGGTAAGTCAATTACTGTTTTTTTCTCGTTGTAAACTTGCAAGATATCTGCACTAATATCATCTTGCAATGCGAATAATCTATCATATAAATATAACATTGTAATTAGGTGAGATGATACTGATGAGGTGTAATTACAAAGTGACAGTGTAAAAGAAAACGTACCCTTTACCATCAGTCTCATTACGAACTATTTCTTGCCATTTCGTTAATATCGCAGCATTCTCCGGACGATCGCGCGTGTAAACGTGTATCAGCGATTGATAATTATTCGTTTCTACAGGAAGAAGACTTCTAGATTCATCATGAAGTTGTGGATCTTCTGTTAAGAACGATGTATTTGCTAAGCGAAAACCGCTAATTCCCAATTTCAGCCAATGAATTAAGATATCCTTGAATAATACATAAAATACAATAAAATATAAATATGTCAAAACAAAGTTAAATATGTATTAATTAAAAATAATAAACTTACTCCAAATTCTTTCACCACTGCTGGATTGTTGTAATTCAAGTCCGGTTGCGATTTATTGAATTGATGAAGATAATATTGTCCTCTTTGTTCATTCCATTCCCATGCAGAATCACCATGCACACTCAGCTATAAAGTATATGTATGTAAGTACATATTATATGCAAGTTTCTTTTTTCTAGCTGATGTACAAAATTTTATGCGCGCATGACTAACCCAGTTATTTGGTGGACTTCGCCTTTCTTTTCCACCATCAGATTTAGTTATTCCATCAGCCCATACATAATAGGAAGTAAATGGATCTTCTTTTTCTACAGATCGTTTGAACCATGGATGCTCTACAGAAGAATGATTAGGATCCAACTCCAAAAAGATTTGTTGATCTTTTTCTATTGCAACTTTAATAAGATTTTCCAAGTCACTAATGTTTCCTAATTTCGATTTGATGGTTTTAAAATCTTTAGTAGCTCCTGTAATATAAATAATATATTTTTTTATTAATATATATTATATTTTAGAGTATTTGTATTTATAAAATATAATCAAGAATTTTACACAAAACACATAAAATATCTTATATATTTTTGAAAATTTGTATGTACCATCTGCAGCTTCTTTCACTATTGATGAGAGAGAGATTGCTTTGATGTGTTGATTTTTTAAGTCATTTAATACAGATTCCAGCCCTTTTAAATCATTACTAGGAGAATCCAATGAGATATCCAATTGAACAATTGGGCTTTCTTCCCAGAATTTTTTTGGCTCAGGTGCTGAACATTTTGGTGCCATCACAATGATAGCTATAGCACCAGCCAACATGCCTGCCCACAACAGCCAAAAAAATATGAATAAGACCCATCTTAATTTTACCCAGAATGGATCATTGACAAACTTCATCAACTCTTCCTTGCTCATTCCTGTGAACGCGTTTTTAGTTGGCTCAATATCGATCTTGACGTCGCCATTTTCAGAAATAAATTTCACCTGTTAGAGGAATCACAGAGTAATTTAAGAATTAAAAGAAGCTCAAAACAAAGTAACATAGAATAACATAACTAATCGTTTCAAAATATGTCTAAGCTAATTAAATATATATTATTGTTATAAATGCTTGTATAAAAGTCTTCTTTATACATTCTCAGTATTTCTTGTTAAAAAATACATATTGTATGATAAATTAACAAGATTATTATTTAGTTATTAATTAAAATGAGGAAAAATTGAATATTAAAAATTGTATGAGTTTTAAAGTTAGTTTTAAATATTGAGGATTTAGCAAACATATTAAAATGAGTTAATATATTTAAAATAAATTACAATATCTTTGCATGATGCAACTTCTGTGAAAATTTGCGTGTCTTTTGGAGCTTGTTGTTTTTATTTTGTTATTTATAGCTTTGTGAGACACAGTGCATTTCGCACAGCTCAACAAATTACAAAGAAATTACAAATTGCATTAAATATAATCTTGTACAATTAAATCTGACAATAGTGAAACGAAGCCAGATTGTATGAATAACCGGTCGATTATTCGTACAATGGCGAGGATAGGCGTGTCTATTATAAGACACTGTAAGCATATTATTTAGCATTGAGATAAATATACAAGTATTTATCGCAAACAATTTCAGAAATAAGTCATATATTATTCTCCCCCCGTCTCAAAAGCGTTTGAAAAAAATCTACAAAAATTTATACATATTCCTCGACATCTGTAGAAAATGATCATGTGCAAAAAAGTTAAAGAACAAATTTTCAACATATTTCTTATTGATTATTCACGCGGGATATTTTATTGTCAAAATACAGATGCTATCAAAATGGCCCATATGTGATCTTTAAAGGATAAAATATGCATATCATCGCGATATTTATTCCCTCTCGCGATTTCGCGAAGCGAGATGAAGGCAGACGTCCTCGCTTATACCTCCACGTTGTCTTTCTCGGTGATCTTCGCGGTGCTATCGTCCCCCTGGAGCATACGCTCCTGCGCACCCTCGTCCAGGTCCTCGCCGTTTTGCTTGCCCATGGTGACGTGTTGCCCCTCGTCACGAGACACCTCCGACTTGGACGCGTTAAGAACTGAGGACGGCGTCTCCTTCACATCACCGTTCACCTCACCGCTATCTCTCCCACTCTCCATATCGCGCGAATCACAGACAATCAAAGATGCGTTTATCTCCACTTCTTATTAACTATCTTGCGAAAAGCTTATGCAATACACGCACGGTGTGTATATATATATATATATGTATATATATATATATGTTTAGCGCTAACAGATCTACAAACGCGATAATGCGCGAATAATAATGGCAGCTGCACCGAGGCTGCGAGAATCGTTGGAGCAGGACGCGGTGCGGGAATTCGAGGAAACGCGCGCTGTCGATAGGTCGGCAAGATATTAGGACGATATATATTTCGATAAGAGATCAAACTAACTGCATGAAGTGTGCGAACTTGCTGATAATCGAAAATTATTAATAAATTTCGAAGAAAAATTTATAAATAATATTTTTAAATTACTATATAATGTATTAATAAAATAAATATAAAAAAATAATATAATATATATAAAAATATATTATATTACTTTTTTTTTTATTACAAATATTATATATTTATATACATATAAATTAGAGTATACATAAATTATATACATTAAATGTTCGGTGAATCCTCAATGTTTAAAAAACTACTTATAATATTTAAATATTAAATTTTTTCTGAATTTTTTCTAGATTTTCTAATTTTCTTAATTTTCTAATTTTTTCTAATTAATAACTAGATAATAATGTTACAAATTAATATAATATAATGTCTGTGATGTAAATATTTGATACTTTAAATTATTTTATTTTATTTATTTGTTTTATTAATTTTTTTTTTTTATTTTAATATTTTCTTCTTATTATAATTTTTTTCCGTATATTTTTATACAATCCAAATTTTAATCCAAACTTATTGGGATAAATTTTTTATTATCTATTTTCTTAAATTTTTTTTACATCGCGTAAATAGTATTACATATGTGTAATCTATCAGCATCTGACAGAAAAAAAACGGCGTTTATATATTGTGATATCCAGTTAAAATATCAAAGAGAAGTCTATTGAAAGGATAATTCATCAACTTTATGGGATAAAATGAAAAAATTTGTGACCAAATTGAAATTCGAAATTATGACGTCTATAATTAAATGATATATAAGATATATATATACAGGGTGTCTGGAGTCGATCGCACCACCTGTCGTGAACAAGTATAGGCAAAAACTGAGAAGAAAAGCCCTGTACCTTTTTTTTCTATGACGCTTAATAAAGGAGTTATTATTGAGTAAAGTCTGGCCAATCAGCACCGACATTTAGTCGGACACACTTCAGTGAGCCGCGCGCCTAGTAGTGGTGCGCCACTGTAACAACTGAGCGCTCTTGCACTCGCGGAGTCAATCGACATGAATTATATTAGCATTATTTTTCTACTTTAGTCCTTTCGATCATGTTCGATGTAAACGCACCCGTATTAAACCATTAGCGTATGAAACTTAATACGCGTACCAACGATTTCACGATGTAAACTAGGCCATAGTCTATGGTTTTTCATATGACGCTTCTCCGTATAGTAGCGTCACCTGGATCTATTTTACCGGCGGAACTATATGGCCAATATACTTTTCGGTGCCATGGTAAAACGATCGGTTGGTGCATGTCATGCTAGATCCATAATTGTGGATCAAAAATATGGAAACATTATGGATATTTTATTAGCTGCGCGTGATCTTTTTTTCATCTTACTACATATTATAGACAGCAATATATGTATTATTATTGAAATATTTTTCTTATGTGTGTGAAATATTATTAAAATTAATTTATATATATACACAGCATATTTCAGAAATAGGTGGCCAAACTTTAAAAACTTCCTATTCTCATTATAAGGATGAAAAAAAGTCATATAGACATGCTGGGTCCCGAAACGCTTTCTTTCCAAGTATAAACATTTTTTATTTACATCGTGAGGCCAACACGCCTCGCATCAACGTTTCATGAATTTTCCTCTTTATTCACTTTCTATTAAAAGTAAACAAGAATCATATAGATGATCTATATGGAATTGGAATCAGTTTTTAT
>JBCAUJ010000046.1:2137633-2159035 GCA_038406275.1 Cataglyphis albicans
TCTCTCTCTCTCTCTCTCTCTCTCTCTCTCTCTCTCTCTCTCTCTCTCTCTCTCTCTCTCTCTCTCTCTCTCTCTTACACATCATTTATCTTGCTACAAAATGATGAAGCATTACATCGATTGCTCGCTTGTGTTTAATCAGATAGAAAGATAGATGTAACATGTGTAAGTAGCACGCACTTTTAGCGAGCAGGAAAATCGTCTTTTCTACGACGACTGAGTTTTTCTCGTATTTTTGGTCCTTCTGATCTTGTATCATCCATCTTGCTCGTACACCTATTTATCAGTCTATTGCGAGGCATATCTTCTGACGAATCAACCGGAAGATCTTAGAGACATTAATAATCTTATACTAAGCCGTCTGAAAAGGATCAGCGAGCCACAACGAGATGAAGCGAGATGAAAGAACTGGAGGTGGACAATGGGATGAATGTAAGGGGTTAAGAGAAAAGATCAGTGTAGAAGAAAAGAAAGATCATCCTAATAGAATCCATCTTCCTGAAGCCTGATGTTAGGTGATTCTTGTTGGAGGACATAGCTGAGAGATCATGCGACTGGGTCATTTCTCGATTAAGTTTTCGATTTCAAAGAGAATATCATAGTACAATTTTTGAATTTTAGTCAATTGGATTTTGCTGCAATATGGTACACAATAGATCATTTAATCATTATCTTAAAAAAAATATTAAATAAATCAATAATTAAATCATAAATGATAATCAAGATATCAGAGTTCATACAATATAAGATATATGTGTATGTGAGTGATAATTATTTAAAAAGAATAAATATTTATTGATAACACACATTAATATATATAAAATTAATTTAACTCGAAAGAGTTAAAGTTTGAGTTTTAATAATTTTCGTAAAGTATTTCTAGATAAATTATATCTTTGTGGGAAAGACAAAAGAGGAAAATTCAAGAAAGAAAATACAGGCAGGGATGAAAGAAAGTGTCATTGTAGAAAAAGAAAGAGAAGAGTATCCCGTTGATGGAATCCATTGTCTCGCCTATGAATTATGTGTTCTCGTGCGAATTGCAAGCGAGGTCAGGTCTGTCAAATTAGGTAATTCGATCGCGTTTCATGATTAAGCTAAAGCGCGACTGCCGATTATACTTGATACGTCGCAGAAAACATTTCAGTAAAAGAATATCCTGAGAATCTATGATTTCACGAATTGTGTGTCACTGAGATGATTTAATTAAAAAAAATATAAATTTAATAGATTTTGGAATAAGATAAAAAAAATCATTTTATAGAAATATTGCAAGTTATAAAGTAAAGGGATATGCGAATTTTATGTACACATATATAGGTATACGCAGTAATAACAGAATGTATTTCTTTTTATATTTTTTATGGAATAAAACTGTTTTGCTCAGTTTTGAGTTAACGGCACAAACATATCAAATATATAATATTTACAACTTGTTTTTTCGTAAAAGTATATATATATATATATATATATATACTTCAGTTGGCGCATGATATATATTTATATTCCTCATAGAAAAGAAAGGCGAGTTATAAACAGCAAAATTAAATTTCACATAAATTTCATCTACGTTCAACGTAGTTGTTTTTTTCCCATATGACTATATGTGCTTGGAGGATGCAATTATCGATCGCTTTTTCTGCGGAGAGAGACTCAAGTCAACGATGTTCTTGAATCTTTAAATCTTATCGTTTTTTTCGGCAAAGTTATTCTCTGTTACTCATAACTTGATCAGAAAAAGAGACATCGATTAATTTCGTAATTTGTATTTACATGTGATTACATGTAACATTAATATGGTTTGACTTCTTTCCAATCTTTCCATCGAAAGATATGGTTAAAGAAAGGCGCTCGAAGGGAGAAAAGGAATTGAAAAATCTCATTACGTAAGAAAGAAGTTCACAATCGCATTCCGGCATTTCTCACCCAAAGTATGGAGAAAAGCCGCGCTTTTCTCCCGCGATTCGGAGAAGTAATTAAATTGGTTGCGCGCTCAAACGACACCATTATAATCTCCTCCCGAGATGCAAGAAAGAAACCGTAATAACAAAGTATAATAAGTTCGCAGGACAATTAACGGTGATGTAATGCCCTGCACGACTCGTGTAATTTGTAACAGTCCGAATCTAGTCCCGAATTGAACTTCGCGTTTTCTTTTATTTTTCTGTATGCGCGCGATCGGAAATTATTATCGCCAAATAACAAACCATTGTAAATTCGAGATCGATCGAGCGCATTCGTCCGATTGATTCGAATGATACCATGTGTTTTTTCTTGAAAAATAATTTTTTGTCCATGTTGATTGCATATTGATGGATATTAATATATAGTGACTTTCGAGTCTTTTTTGTTATTCAAATAATTATGTAACTATGTGAAGTTTGATATATCCCATTTATACTCTTATTAAGGATGTTCTGGATGTACAATAGATAGCAAAAAATTCTTAAAATTAAAAAGAAAACATGTTTCTTACGTTTATACTGTTTAAAAAATTAAAAAAATAAATTCGGGTTGTGAAAAAAATTTAAGTATCACAAAATAATATGGATTTTGACGTCTTCGTAAAAGAAAATAGTTGTAATTAATATTTTTTTCTAATTTATGGCAAAAACTTTTGATCATGAATATTCTCTGAAATCAACTGCAAAAAACAATGAAAAACGAGTAATTTGCAGAAAGAGAGGAAGAGACAGATAATATTTTTCTACAATTTTTAGTAAATAACTTTTAAACGAATTAGTGAATCTAAATCAAATTTTGCACAAATATTTATTAGAATTTTTTAATATATATATGTGAAAATTTTTATTTCATTGATAATATTTTTTTTTTGTCAAATTTGTCAATAAGTGCTACAATAGGCGATTTTCCATAAGAATCTATAATAACTTTAAATTTAAATAACTTCCAAACCATTAAGAGAATTGTGCTTAATTTTTGCACAAATATTCAGAAGACATAATAGAACAATTCATAAAATTTTAATGTTTTTATTAATATTTTGATATATGTCACATACATCCTTAAGAAAAAATTTGTAAAGACATTTTACAATTTGTATTGCAATTGTTTAATTTTATTGTTATTAGTTTAAACCATAAAAAAATATTTGAGATGTATTAGTCAGTGTCATTGATCTTATGATTTACTTTCCTTACGCGTAAGAATAATATTTTCAAAACGTGCCTCACTAGTATGATCGCGATCATGGATATGATGGAAGTGCTTATCAGTATTCTACCATTTTGCAACAGAAATGATATCATTCGTTAACCGTATCACAAAGTGGCGTTTCATCGCATTGTTGGTCCCTCGATGGTAAACTTCATGGAAACATATGATCCCGTCATTGATACTGTTATAAATCGGAATTTCATAGTGATTGCTGTCGATTATCAAAGCTAGCTGTTTTTGCTATTATAAAAAATGCAAACTACACATTAGAATTTTCTCCAATTTTTCATTGATATAATGAAAAATTGTGACTATTTTCAATATTCAGGATTGCGTGAAATTGTATAAAAAAATTATTGAAAATCTTTGACCTGAGTTACCAAGCGAATTCGAATTTGCATCATGAATTGTATATTGCGATTAAAATTATCGATATAAAAGTTGTGGCACGGACATGAATTATATATAAAGTTAAATGGATTTTCCGAATCGTGTTTAAAATCGTTTTACTTTTAGTCACACGATGTGAATATTAAATGTTTAATAAAAAATATATTGTGTTTTTATATGTGTATTTTCTCCCTATTATTTTTCATGCAACGATAAAAATTTTCACATTTGTACACAAATCATTTTTATGTCATTCTCGTGCCTAACGTAAATTTAAATTCAGAAATACACAAAAGAACAAAGTTATTTGCAACTGTTTTTATTGGGATTGAATCGATACGAAATATTTGATAAGCGTTTCTCATTTCCTCCCGTTGTGTATCGTGATTACAATCGAGGAAAAACTATAAGCACACTATTTACGATCTCTATATATGTAATTAGTTCGACGTTCCACAAAATTGATTTCGATATATCTAAATTTAAATTTGCAAGGAAAAAGGGTGGAAACATGGATGGATTCAACTCTTTTTATTGGCGCTAGATCAATATCGAGTATTTGACGAGCCTCTCTCACCCTGACCCACCTCCCTTCACAGGGGATGCAAACGGAGGAATGTTGCGAGTAATTTATTTGAAAAATGTCATCAAAGGGACGTGGTCAATTCTGACGAAGCTTTTCACGGTTTATTGCCTCGATGTGCGCTGATAGGTCCATGTGACGTTTCCGGTTGACTGACCGAGCGTTCGGCATTCGCCGAACAAACGAGATCACTTTGCACGATTATCGCCAATCGTTGAATCGATCGTATTAATGATCGTTAGTATCGCGTATAGATAGTCCTTTTTTTAAACAAAATATAAGAGATATTTCTTTTGAAGGAAAAAGTAATCGATGGCGAATTTTAACATTTTAATATTTGTATATTGCGCTACCTAAACTTTTTTATACTATATGGAATAGATATGTAAATGTATTGAATTTTATAATTCTGTTGAAATTCTTAAAAATTTAGGATCTCAAAAATAAATGTTTCAAAAAATTTTTATG
The DNA here is from genome assembly GCA_038406275.1 of Cataglyphis albicans. Lineage (NCBI taxonomy): Eukaryota > Metazoa > Arthropoda > Insecta > Hymenoptera > Formicidae > Cataglyphis > Cataglyphis albicans. The sequence continues at coordinate 2,142,252 of JBCAUJ010000046.1, forward strand.
TCACTTTTGAGGTTGTCGTCAATGTAATTTTGAAACATAATGAACTATGTACAAACGATGGATACAAAGTTGCTCACTAATATGATTGTGATCGTGGTGAATGTGTTTGTCAGTATTCTGCGTATTATTTCACGACGGAAATGACATCACTCGTTAACCGTATTACAAAGCGGCGTTTCATCGCATTGTTGGTCCATCGTCGCCGACGGTAAAATCCACGGATACATATGGTTCCGTCATTGTTGCACATCGCGATTCATTTCGCCTACGGAAGTACACAGTTGATCGAATCGATACAATTTATTTGCCGCGCTTTCGCCACGAGCAAATGACAAATTACAACGTATCGCTGCAATCGTTCGGAAATGACGTCAGGTACATGTTTCAATTCCGGACAGAAACATGTCGTTGAAAAATCATTCCTGTCGAAATCATTTAATACAGCTCGGTTATTAATTCTACATAATGATCGTGGTAATAAATATGTTCCCATGAATACAGATCTAATTATTGCATAAGTGATATCATGAAAATTTTTAAGAGTCATAATAATTATATAAGAATTACTGCCAAAAGCTGAGATGCTGAGATTGTTTTTCAGGATTCTCCATTCTTTTTCTCTATTTTTTTATATCTTTTATGCTCTTTCTAAACCAAAGAATGATATTACTTGTGATTCATCCGACTATTTTCGTCCGTCTACACTTTTAGAGTTGTCATATTATTATGATTGAATTTAAATAAAAACTGAAATTTATAATAAAATATAATGAAATATTTATTTAACATATTAATTTTTTTACGTAAATGAATACCCTTTACCGTTCAGTCAACGACTTCAATGAATTGATCTTCCATTCAAATTCAAATTCAACTTAAGAACTAATTAAAAATGTTTGGAGTTGATATGATTGAAAACTAACTTCAGTATGATTTTTGCTCATCTACACTACATATGAGCTATAAAAGTAAGATCATTCTTCGGCCTAGAAAGGGCATTATTCTCGATGTAACATAAAAAACAAATTGCGAAGATGATTCTTTGTTCTCCGTGAACGAAGATAGCCCTTCGCTCCGATCCAACTCCTATCAATGGAATTTGCAAGCCATCCACGCTGCGTTGCATTGATTGCGCCCTGGGGCAAATTGCATCCGCATGCACGATCCACCGATCCCCACCAACATAACGCAATGGCATGCAATGTTGAAATTGATGACGCGTGTATAGACACGGGGGCTGCTTTGCCGTAGGTCGAACTGTAGGTGAGACAGATGGCGCCCTTCGTTTGCCAAGATAAATTCCTCTAGAATCAATTGCCCTGGTATCATTTGTAATTTCAAAGAGCACGTCAAAGAACATGTCAAAGGACGCATCAAAATTTTAGAATCATAAATTGCGTTAAATTTTTATTTTTCTTTTGTTGTTAGAAATACTTAAGTGGACGCGTGTTCAAAGGAATGTTAATCCCCTTTTTGCAAGTATAATGGCACATATAAGGATCATCTAAACCCATCGCGCGTCGTTTTACCTACAGAGATTCTAGGAAAGCTTTGAAATTAATCTTTCTCAGCAAGCAAGTGTAAAGCCTTTTCCATGGCGTTATCGGATGCAAGCACTTGAAGTGCACTGGAACGTCACCTAGCGTTACCAGATACGAATAAACGGGACGCTGGTGTCATCTACCGTCAGAGCTCGTCGTCGACATTAAAGTTCAAAGGTAAGCATCGTCCTGGACACACAATATGCATATGAATGCATCCTCTCAAAGTGCCGAAAACTTTTCCCAAATTACAATTCTAATTTAATAATTCATGTACACCATGGGAATCCGATATTCCCCGAAAAGCATCATTTTGTTTTCTGCTCTCAGCGCGGTCCAACGTTATGTCAATTAAAACTTCTTCTATATATAGTCAAACTATTTCAATGCATGCTCTATAGTCATATCAAAAGCGAACTGTTTTTCCCTCCGTTTAATAGTTTTGTGCTTTTAAACTCAATATTGAACATTAACTGCTGTTCTATTTAAGTTAGATTCTCATTATCCGTAACTAAGAAGTAATTAATAACAATTAACATTATTAGTTCTTAAAAGAAAAGAAAAGGAAAAAAAAACAATTATTTACTTAGAAAAAAAAGAAAGACCAATCGATAAGACAAAAAGAAGAAAACAAGAAAAAGAGCGGATCGTAAAAAAAAGAGAAAAATACAATAGCGAATAAGCATGGAGGATCGTAAAAATGTATCTGGCGCGATCGTGATGTACCGCGCGGAGAAAAAGTTGGGGAATGAAACGAGGACTTATCCCCAGCTCGCGCATAGTTTTAGAGGCCGGGGATTTACGAGCCTTGCATCCACACTCTCGAAAGCCCAAACTTTGTCAAATATATTAAAGGCTGCCTGCCGCGCGGCTCGACGAAGATATTCCAAGCCATCCTCCGCCGCATTCCCCTTTCTGCCTTTTGCAACCCTCGGATCGTCCTTCCGCGCATAGAAACGCAACATGCTCTTTTGCGTACGTTTGTTACGTTTCATGGGCGTAGGAGCATAATCTACTGTAGTTTCGCTTCCCGTAAACAATAGCGTTATTTTGTAAATATGTGGGGCCATTTTGAAAAATTTAGTAAAATGGCAGTTGGAAACTTACAATGGAATGTAATTGAATCTTTTGAGTTCTATTAAATGCCTATTTTAATAATCAATAATTAATAATCTCGTTTAAGCATACGATTGCTGATAATTTTAATAAACAAGATATATGAAGCATAACATCGAAACAAAATATCTAAAAGGTGTGAAAATAGCAGTTTTGCTTTTTAGACAGTTTGTCGCTAGATATGGTTCAATTATTAACTTAAGTAATTGGAGTCGCGCAATGTTACATAATATTGTTGAGTTATTGTTCTAGGTGATTGAGATATTGTTCTAGATGATGGTGCATCTAGTAAGTGCAAGCGATAATTACAAGTGTAAACTAAATTGATCGAATAGATGATGCAAGGCGAGGCATTTGTATCTTGTTTTATCAGAAGCATGATGTAAAAGGAAATGATGTGTAGATAATGTAAACAAGCTCGAAAGATATATAGATTGTTTCTGGAAAAGAAAAAGAAGATGAAAAGGAGTTAAAGCAGATACACGTGTGTCCTTTGAGAATAATGCTATCGATACTATCGCAGCATCGTATAGCATCCCTATTCATGTCTCTGAAGAGTATTTCATGTCTAGTCCTTCGAGAGGCTGCGCCCGTGTGTCTAGGTGTGTGACAAACAGATGGAAAAGAGAGAAAGAGAAAGATAGAGATGTGGTCGCATCCGCGGAATAGTAATATCTACCTTTCCTTTACCTGGCACGATGTCCACAAGCTTGCTGCAACTACAATCCGCCCTCCATGTTTACCTCTCTTTTTTTCCTTTTTGCGCAGCCATATTTTTGGCCATACGAGTTTATATTTCACATTACAACGCAGCGATATAATTCAGCTGTAAAACGTGTAACCGAAAGAAATTCGATTCATGGCCGCGTTTTCCTTTTCGCGGTAACTTTTGGCAAACTTTTCGTTCTATATTCACATATTTTTAATCTATCAATGTGCAACTACTTGTTAATATGACAGGTATACAACAGATTACATGTAGATCACATATCTGAAAATGTTAGTATTAAGAATAAATAATTAATATCGCTGAAGTAAAATTTATAGCATCGAGAAGTGTATTTGGTTTTATATATGTTAAAGATATAACAATCGCTTTATGCAAAAAGATATCTGTGGATGAGCTAAAAGGACAATTGTAACTGCGATTCTTTTGCACTTTAGCTGAAATTCTTTCCCTCTGCCCTTTCCTGCACCGCACTTTCACCCTCACAAACTCTGCTTGCTGATAAGAGAGTTCCTCCCGGAATACCAAGATTCCTCGCTGCCTAGTCACCCCGTTTATCTCGCACCGTCGTTAGTCCTCTCGTGCAAAGCGAAGATTGATGAAGCGTACAAGGGCGTCGCTCCGAAACGAGCCTTCCTTTCGCACCAAACCTAGCTCCCTCGTTCCCACAACTGCTCTCGTTTCCCTTTCTGCGTTTCGCTTGTCTTGTTATTCCTAACACGCCCGATGTACCTCTCGCTCTCTTTTAATACATATACTTCAGCTACACGGCTTCGCCACCCTCAGTCGTTTCGTCTTCGTCAACGTGTAGAACTTTCGTTCCCAGTTAATGTTTGTAATTTGCGGCTAATTAATTTTGATTTTCGAGAATACTGATTGCTCGTGGCGAGAATATTTATTTCCGTTGACGTTTTTACAGCTACAATTAATTTTATTTTCTAAAAATGCTCTGCGCATTACCATATCATGATAAGAACATCGGCAATGAGAACATGAGCCTATGCAAAAAAAATTACAAAGTTTTTGTTTTACGTCGTTGCGATTATTTTTCACTGAATGTTGAAATTTTCCGCGCGCACTATTCGCTTGTTAAGAGGAAGTGGATCGCGCGTTAACCGATAGCGCGCGTGACCTATTTTTTTTTTTGCTAGATCACGTGACTATCGGTGCCGTTGGCCAGTGTGCCAGTCACGTGGTGGCCTCTTCTGGCGCAAATTAAAATCATATTTCGATAGAAGCGTTAATATATCTCTCGATATTTAATGATCGCATCCAACGCGATACAATGACGTTGCAAATTAGGATTATCTTGCTTCCGATAATATTGAAATCAGCTTGCTCTAATTTAATGTACGTACATACATATGCACATTTTAAGATTTTAGGCGTTAATTAAACGATTTTTACTGCATTTTGGAAAATAAAATGAAATGGCAGTGACTCTTAGATAATTCACTAAAAATATTTGTTTTATCTCTTGCACGTAATAACAAGTCTAATTATTAAAATCTAACAAATTGCATATATAACATTGCGTAACTTGGCTAATAACAGCGCCATTATTCACGGTACCTCAATTGTTTTGCTTTGTATAATCGCATAATAAATACGAGCAGCTCCCGAGTTGACTTGTTAGTCGAAAGCAATGCGGTGAGTCGGACATAATTAAATAGCAGAATTAAATAGTAGAATTAAACGTGGGAGTAAAACTCGGCGGACAGCCATATTTGCCGTTTCCTGCGGTATCCATTCGCGAGAAACAGAGAAACAATTAATTTTCTAGAATTTATTTGTCATTTTTTTTTCTGGTGCATGAAACAATATTGACTGTGTAAAAAAATCAATTTGAAAGATCTCCATCTTTGTGTAAAAGTATATCGATGTAGTCGTTTATATCGAGCGTATATCTACTAACGGAAATGTCTCGATAACAGCGAGATTAATTAACAATTGCGCCAATCTGCCACTTGGGTCTCGCAACTTCGTCGGAGCTTGTAAGCGGCAAATGACGATACGCAAGAGAGGACCGTACAAGACGCGCAAGCAAGCCGCAGGAATCACGACAATATCGGGGAGAAATGTTCTCCACCGCAGCAGTTCGGAACCATAGAATCGCCCAGGGGGGCCCCGGTAAGTTTCTGACAACTTTGTACCTGATGAGAGCCTTACCGGAAGTGCCCATATAATGCTCTCAGTGCGACACAAGTGGATGCAATTCGGAATGATCGTTCATGCATTGAATGGTTCACTCCCCAACGTATTATTCAAAACGATCAGTGGAGATTTGAAGAATATAATGTACATTTATAGACACATATTTGGTATGCCATATACATACTTATATATATAATCTCCTATAAAAAATTTATTGCGAAGTGATAAAATAATAGGATTACGTTCCTTTCTGAAACAAGCTGCTTGATTAAAGATATCGAACGATTTAACGGGGAATACCGCTACTGCTTACCTTTGAAAACGATCCTGCTGCGTGCGAAAAAATGCACACCTCGCCTCGGCCGGCGTTTGCCATCGGATTGAATAAAGCGAGATTTTCCCGGCTTGACGCGCTACCGTCGCTTTGATACGAACCCTTGAACGACGGAAAGCCGGTATTGAAAAAAGAACGAGGCATCGCTTATCCCGTCGCGCGTCTCTATCTACCTACATCTCTTTTTTTCCCCTTTCTCTCTTTATTCCGTTCTCCACCTCCGCGTCCTTTTGACGCGAATTCGCAGACCCGCGATCCATCCGGACGAAGTAGGCGCGCGCGCACGCCGCGTCGTCAAAAACTCGTTTGGAAACTCCTCAGCGTCGATCTCTGATATATCAACTTTGATATATCGCGAGAGATTTCTTATTTCGCCTGGACGATCAAACGCCGACTTCGATCTCATCAGCGACGACGGCGTATGTTGAAATTTCTTTTTCATGCGTTACCGCGTCTGCCACGAGATGACTGTCATCATTTTCCTTTTTATATCTTTATCATGTTTCTATATTTGTGAGAGATTTTTGTTGCCAGAGAATTTTTGTGAGGAATAGTAATTTTTAATATTACTTGAAGTAAAAAAAAATTCTCCCTCTTTCTCTCTTTCGTAAGAAAGCTTTCGAAGAAGCAATTTTTTAATATATCCTATCGATGACAAAAAAAGGCAGCGCGAGATAAAAAAGAAGAAAAGGAAACGAAATAACTAAGTTGAACCAAAGACGGAGATTAAAGATTTGAGACGAACTACTGCGAGATAAATCATCACTTTTTCGTTGATGGTTATTTTTCAATTCCCATCGGGCTCGTATAGACGAATGTTCTAGGTCTACGGAAAACGAGTGTATAATATAACGCTATCTGATTGTAGGAAAGATGATAAAAATTCACTCCGTTTGCGGATTACAAAATAATCCGACGAGATGTAACACGATTCTCTGTAATAGTTGTGAGAAATATTATTTTACCAATATGATAATCGAAGTCGATATAGTTTCTATGAAAAGTATTTGAGACTGTGTGTTGAAACATCGATATTCGATTCTGCGGACTAGAATACGGTGTCTTTTTTATATTGTATATAGATAGTATTTTTTCAAACTGGGCTCTATGCGTGACAATGAAAAATCCTAGCTGCATGCAAAAAATTTTTTTTTAGTTCCAATAAAAATATATAGGGTAGAGTTTTTTGTTACAAAGAATTACGATCAATAATAACTTGATGCCCTTAAAGGTATTAAGGCCGTTTTAATTGCAAAAAATGTAAAAAGAGAGAATTTTTATAATAATTATAATAATAATTTTTATTATCAATTTACAAGGAAGAATTTACATCGGAACTATTCCTTATCGATCTTGATAAATTTTAGATATATTGTAGCTATAAAATTAAAAGATATGTATTTTTTATATAAGCGTTTTTGCACATGTTTCAAAATGCAATAACCCCCTACAAAGTTAATTCAGATATATTTGGTTTCGATTGAATATCATGAAAAGTGTGCGATATATGCATAAATAAATATTTTAAACAAAAGTTTTATGGCATTTTATATAATTCGTAATTATATATTTAAATTTTGTAAAAATATATTTTTCCATGCCTTTTATCCTTAATCCTTTTTTTAAATTTTAATTAAAATTTGCATTAATATAAAAAACGAACAATATTTGAAGACAAATCCATTCATGTATAATATGCTTTCAAAATCGCATTTATGGAAAATGAATTTTACATGTATTTGTTTATTTTTATTAATAATATAATATTTATATATATACATATATAAATATATATATATATATATATATATATATATATATATATGTCACGATGTTAGAATAAAATTAATATTATATTGTAATATCTATTATCTTATATTCTGTCATCTTATATTATTAAACTTTTAAATTATTACAATTATATTAAAACTTCAAAATTAGTTAAAGTATTTATTGTAAAATTAATGTAGTATTAATATTGTTTAACAATATTGATACTATATTAATATTATAATATTAATATAATATTAACGTTGTTTAACAATATTAATATTAGGTCAATATTTTTGAATTTTATCTAAATTTTTATAATTTTTTATAAACTATTTTATATTTATAAAATTGAAAGTTATATAGTATATATGATATGTGTGTATACATCAATTTATTTATTATTTTTAATTAAATACTTTTACTATCTACATATACACGGATGGAGAGCAGACATATTACATAAATAAAGATTTACATCGAGCATAAATTGCTTTTGACTTTTTTTCCGGAGAAAAAAACTTTGTTATTAAGTCTATATTATTTTAATATATCAAATTAAACTGTTTAAATTGAAAGTTTTATTATTAAATGTATGATTAATTTAATGATACATTTAATAATAAAGTTTTTAACTTAAACAGTTTAATTTGAGCTATTAAAATAATATTGATTTAATAATAAAGTTTTTTTTCTCCAGAAAAAAAGTCGAAAGTAATTTATATTCGATATAAATCTTTGCTTGTGTAATATGTCTGCTCCTATCCGCACTTTATTTCTTTCCCTGTCATAGGACAACAGAAATAATTTGACGAAAATAAATTCCTGGTTTGCATTTTGCGTGATCATCTCTGAAAAACACAGTACAAATAGTACAACATACAAGGTGATTCAAGAAATGCAAAAAATACGATAACAGATACTTTTTACGTAGTTGATTATATCTTGCTAAAAAAATAATCTTATTCAGCATCTTTAATCTTTCAAAACTGTTTCAAGATATTTTGTTATCTTCGTGTTAGAAAACATTTTGTTGTTTAAGATTCAAATGAAATTCGTATTAATGCACAATATAAAAATAAAACAGTGAAATTTTGAAATTTTATAAATACTTTTAATATTAAATAATTTTGCAATTATTAATATACGCTATCGTGTATATAAAATTACGCGATTTTTGTTACACCTAGTATACACGTTATTCTGTATACTGCGCTAAGCCGAAGATCGCTCGCTCGTATTATTACGGTGTCAAAATGTCTCGCGCAGGGTATGACAATGTTTCCTCGACGACGTAATATCCTCCTCGCGGTATCAAAGTCCGCGACTGCAGCATTCTCCCTCCCTTTCCTCCACTTCCCCTCCACCCCCACCCCCCATCTCCTTCGTCTTGTCGCATTTACGCCCCTCTCTCCCCCAAAATTTGCGTACGACGACAAAGTGCGAAGCACACTTGGTTCGACACTTTTTGCGAAACGCGAAGAAGAGAGAAACGCTTGTTTATACGAGCGAATCTTTATGATCGCGGAAGATAAAGTTTATGCAGATCCGTCATGCGTGAATCATCCTATAATACAGACCCCTATTTCCTAAACGGTCTTATTTGTTCTTCGGCAATACAATGGCGAGGGGTTGGGAATGAAATTCATGGCGGTCCGAAATGCGCTCGGAATATATTCCTGTCGATATCTGAACGTTTTCTCAGCCCCTCCCCTCCCCCCCTGCCCCCTTCCGCCTCCTTCCCCTTTGACACTTCTAACTCTCCCTCGGTCCGCCGAAGATATAAAAGATGAATCGGGAAGAGCGCAACAACAATATCTTCGCCGATACGACGCGTACACATTTCCCACCATATATATAGCATTTTGCTTGTGTACACGCAAAGAGAGAATGTTTTGCTCTCCTGTACATTAATTATGTCTTAAGAGATCTTTCTGTTTACTCCCGCTTCAACTTCCCCTAAATCCACTGCTTCGCTTGAGAATCGGCACGTTAGGTAAATGTTTTCTCATAGATCTAGAAATATAAAAAATATAGTTCTTGATTCAGATAAATCGATTAAATTTTCGTGAGCGAAAAGCGCGGGGGATGACATCCCCGTTACCAGGTGTCTACTAACCCTATTGGGCTGGCGATACGCGGGCGCGGCTTTGTCTCTCGTTCTGGCATCGCGACGGAGTGCACCGCTTGCATCGTGACCGTATAATGCACCACGCCGGTCGCACGGGGCTATATTTAACCGGTTTTCGGTCGATATTGGCGGGCACAAGCGCGGGACCACGAATGTATTGCATCGCAGGAATTACAGTGCTCCATTCCCGATGGTATCGGAGGGAGGAGCGAGGATGGGGGCGAGCGTATTGATACCCCTAGCACTTTTCGCGCTGATATCTCATTTTCTATATAATGGAAAAATCGAACCGAAAGCATCGGCGCGCTATCGAAAAGCTGAATAAAGATGTCGGTAATCCGCTTGTGATTCTGGAATATTTATACATGTATCACGAAATATATATATATATATGGTGACGATAAAACGGAGACAAGAAGCGACAATCAACTTTCCTTGTTGCATTTGTTACGAATGATTGTAAAGCACGGTGCTTTTACTGAAAGAAGATACTAAAAATTTATTTAATATTTTATTTATTTACTAAAATTAATTTAAATTCAAATTTCATTTTTCGTGTCGCTCTCCGAATGTTACAATATCTCCATGTATACTTATTTCTTCGATTATTAACGCATCGGATGGGAAAAAAAAATTCTTCATTTTCTATCGTTTACGATACACCGAGACTTTGTATTCTATTTTTGCGGCTGATATTTAAGGATATATGAGAAATATATTAAATAAAATATTAACAAAATTAAAATTAAAAAACAAAATTAAAAGTTAAAATATTAACAAAAGCATTAAAATTTTACAGATTCTACTATTTCTTCTGAATATTTGTGCAAAAACTAAGCACAATTCTCCTAATGGGAGTTATTTAAATTTAAAGTTATTATAGATTCTTATGGAAAATCGCCTATTGTAGCACTTATTGACAAATTTGACAAAGAAAAAATACTATCAATGAAATAAAAATTTTCACATATATTAAAAAAATTCTAATAAATATTTGTGCAAAACTTGATTTAGATTCACTAATTCGTTTAAAAGTTATTTATTAAAAATTGTAGAAAAATATTATCTGTCTCCTTATCTCTTTCTGCAAATTACTCGTTTTTCATTGTTTTTTGCATTGTTGATTTCAGAGGATATTCATGATCAAAAGTTTTTGTCATAAATTAGGAAAAATATTAATTACAACTTCTCTTTTACGGAGACGTCAAAATCCATATTATTTTGTGATACTTTAACTTTAACTTTAACTTTTTTCACAAGCCGAATTTATTTTTTTGATTTTTCAAACAGTATAAACGTAAGAAACATGTTTTCTTTTTAATTTTGACAATTTTTTGCCACTATTGTACATCCATAACCTTAAATAAAAATATAGTTGAGAATTTTTTTTTTTTTTGTATAATGTAATACGCTCTGCGCGCGTGGAGATGATTTTTCGCTGGATTGATCGAGGGGAAATAAATTTAGAAGCTTATTGCAAGTTCAAATGGATGAAATTAGTTATGCGGACGCGGCGGCTAAGATGGCGGCGCAATCTGATGAGCAGAATGTAATTATCGGGGACTAAATTTAGAATGAGTCGCCGTACGATATTAGCGGCGTGTGACGCGGGGTCGATACTTAATTGAGGATTAACTGGCGTGCGACGTTAATCGCGCGTTCCCGACGTCTACTTCGAATATTCATTAAGAACGAGGTAGAATCGAGGGACGCCTCGTTTGCCTTAAAACCCTTTAGTTTTAACTCCAGCTCGTACATTTTATGCACGGCTGCAATTTTTATCACTGTATCATTTATCCCGGTTGAAAAAAATCGCAGAAATTGTCGGCTTAACTCCTACGAGCTTTAACATGCTGAAATCAAATTTAATGGACCGTTATAATTATACATGAGCAATGTGACGTATACAAGAAGAGACGTCGTCGATAATTATGTAATATGGTATCGATGCAACGCGTCGATAAAATTATTCATAATACTAATATTGCTTAATCAACTGTTGTCTCGAGGTTTAATAAGTGCAAAATGATGTCGTTAATTCAACTTACGCGGCATGCCCCTCCCTCTCCCCCTCCCCCCCCTCCCCCGTTGATGGCATTCGCTTTAGATTATCGAACGCGTTTCAACGAATACGATAAAACGCGCAACGAATATTAATCGCGTTTAATTCCAGCGATGACTATCGCGAGCGATTTGATGTTCCGCGCGTTTTCACAAACGCAGAGTTTAATTACGAGAATATTATTCCCGGCGATTGAATGGCGAGTTTTGAATTCAAATCAATTTAAAGAAGACTGAGCTGAAAATATTATTGAAAACATTTATTTAGATTTTCGATACAATAATTCGGGGTGAAATTATTTTCGAGAGATTTCCTAGGAAATGCGCGGCGTTAGCATCTGTATATAGTGTCTGAAAATTATTATGTACAAGATCTTTTAGAATTTTTAGAGAAACGAATTTTAGAAGAAAAATAATTCAAAGATATTGAATTTAAAAAAATGGAAAATAATCTGGGTTTGTTTGATTTTATAACGTTGGGTTTTTTGTGAGACATCTTTATGGGAGAATGCCTCTTTCATCTGTCGCGAGCGGATCATCATTAATATTTCTTTCGCGGATGAAATTATTCACCCGCGTACAGGCAGAAAGAGAGAGACTCGTTTCTGAAAGACCTTTATCGCCTTTAAGGACAGTATCAAAAAAAAATTCTGAGGCCGTCAAAATCAGGAATGCGATGCCGCGTTATTAATTCGGATAACGAGATGCCGCGTTAATTATTTGCTCGACTCGATAAAAAAAAAAAAAAAAAAATCATAACGAGTCGATCTAATGTCGTGCGGTTGTGACGGCGTTAATTAAAATAACGAGCTGCAGAAATGATTATCCATTCGATGAGGAGAGGTCAAGCCGGCTCTTTTCAGAGAAAACATATGAATTTCAGTAGGACAGCCTTTGACTTAATTTAGATTGCGCGCAACAGACGTTGAAATGTATAATTTATAATTATAATACCCACATCATTGTTATATACTTATCGCAATAACGTCATCGAACTCGATAAAGACAAGAATGATCTTTTTTCCGAGATATACATGATGATATCCTTCGGACTTTCGCGTTATCGATAGATTGTCTGGCCAAGAAAGAGGGAAGTTTTAAGCGTGTTTCGAGGTCGGAATTACAATGACGATCGTAGCGAAAAAGAAAAAGACGAATCCACGGAGAAAAAGAAATCGTGCCGAACCGAATGAAGCGTGCCAAATGAAATGCCGCAAATATTTGCTCGCCGCGTGAACTCTGATAGGAAACTTTAGTATTAACTTTAATCGTTTTGTTTGGTCTGCTCAACAATTTGGCGTAGAAATTAGCGCATGGCAAAATTAAATAAATTAATTACATTTATTTAATAATTTTTTTAAAACACAATATTTTTTTCACGCTTCTACGATTTTTTTTAAATATCATTCTTCCTAGTTATGGTTAGTGTAAAATTCTCATCAAAAACTTTCCTAACTTTACTATTTATCCTTCTTTATAATGTCAAGTTGCGATTATTTCTTTATGTCAGGCGTCTTTCTGTCTCGAGTTTTTACGTGGATGTGAAGTTAGCGGGATAAAAAATGGAGTCGAAAGTACGTGAGAGCAATACACAGCATGGCGCAACACAGTGAACTCTGGTCGATAGTTAAATTTAAGGTTGACAGGCGATCTTAATCGCGTCCGAGTCCGTCGTGCTATTAATCGCGCCTCTCCGCTTTGAAAGAAGTTGTTAAAGGGAGATGAGATGGAAAGGGAGATTACCCTGGACTCTGACGATACGTCCGCTTTAAAAATGATAATGACTTAGCGAAATACTCTTTCAGTTCTTTATCGGGAAGTTTCCTCCAAATGAGATGCTACAGAACAGCTCTCGTTGTTGTCGTAGATTTTTATAAGTATTTTACCTCTTACGTATACGGTGTTGTGAAATTCTAGACAATTTTTTCACGCTAGATGTCGCAAGCTGAATAAAGAAAGATGGCTCTCTTTAATTTTGAATGAAAAACGCGTTATGCAAAAATATTCACTTTCCAAAATTGTTAATATTTCCCATTTCGATAAATTTTCGAATCCGCGATCTTCTGAATTTATTACCTTCATCTTTGGTTTTACAATCTTAGATCCCTCTTTTTGGATTCTTAGTTTTTTGCATATCTCTTCAGCTCCAGTGATTCTCGTCTCGCGGATTCTTGCATTTGCAAAGTTTTGGCAAGTCTTCCTTCTTCTTGGAACATGGTTTGCGTCGCGACTCCTACACTACCTCCTCATCTTCTCTGTGCGCACGCTAAATCGACTTTAGCATAGAATACACGCAAAGCTGACACAATCGAGCCGATTGAATTTTACGCGTCGTTGCTCGCGTTATACTTCAAAGTTTTGTAGTTTTGGAAGGAAACGTGCATATCGTAGTCTGCGACAAAATGCCTGTCGCCATACTTCAGACGTTTCGCATTCATAGAAATTCTTCCGCTCACACACATATACACACACACAAACACACACACATACACATACATGGTAACATTTTTAATATGGTTAAAATGAAGATGAGAGGAGACATCTCCGATGACTTTGACCTTGACATATTTGTCAAGGTCATGACCTTATCAACATATGTCAAGGTCAAAGTCATCAGAGATGCCTCCCTTCATCTTCATTTTTACCTTCAATATTATTGACAAAAATTGCACACTATTAACTAGAGTCCATGTACATAATAGTAGTAATTGACATCATCTACAGGTTGAAGATTATTTAAATTGTATATATAGAGTATAAAATGATAAAAAATAATTATCTTTTATATATACATATACTAGATTATACTGGTTCAAAAGTTAAAGGGAATCTTCTGGAAATAAAGTTTATTCATATCACAAACGTGGATATCAAGGTACTATGAAGTATTCTTTAAAGTTTAGAGAATGCTTGAAGAAGATTCAAACAATAAGACATAATCGAGTGAAAGACAGCGCGCGATGTTCTTGAAGTCTGAAATCTTTTGGAATATACTTTGGAATAGTGTTGGGCTATCCTATTGTAATAATGAAGATCGATGATTAATTTACTCAAAATGTATTAGAGAAAAAACGTAAAGAAAGTATTATTATCAATAACAATAACAATAACAATAACGACAACAGTAATGCTAACGCTCATAATAATGTGTACATGTATTATTAAAATAAGATCTAGTAAATTTTCCACTTGGGATTTGTCAGACTCCAAGTGGTTTTTCACTTGGCTTTTCATTCAGACCCTAAGTAGATTTTTCACGATCCTATGTAGAGTTTTCTCTAGGTCAACGATTACTGAAAATAGAATATAATAAAAAATTTTCTAATTTATTTTTTATATTAAAATAAAATATTATAAATATTAAAATATTAAAAATTATAATGTTTTTAAAATTTATCTGAGAGAAAAAATCTTGAATATATTTAAAAGGAAATATAAAACTCTTGTTAACATAGCAAAATAAAAGTACAATTACAAATTACATTTATTTATTTCAATTATTTCTTGAGTAATACCATATAACATATTGAATTGTCAAACTGTATAAACTTTCAAAATATGTAATTTCCGCGATGACATCTCTACTCATGAAATAAACAGCGTGAGAACCAAACAGCATCGCGGAAAAGAGACAACATTGTCAATAACATACCTTCTTTAAAAGAGTACTGTTGATTTTCGAGTGTTGTTCAACGATAGAATCATTTCGTGATAGTCATCTCAATTTTTAATCTCTAAAGTTGGAGATTAAGAATTGTGCAGATTAAAATTCTAAGAAAAATTATCTTGGATAAAAAAAGTTTATCGAACTAGTGGAAAAAGCTCCTTGCATATTCTTTGCAACTTTTTTACTCCATTATTAATCAAGAAAGTCTTTCTTTTGATGCTTTAATATATTTTTTTCTCTCTCGATATCTTTCCACGACATCTGTCAATCGCAGATTCTGCTTTATGAAAACCCATTTGGGCAATCTCAAAGGATGCACTTGTCGGCGGCAACTCAAGTCCTAAGCGTGCCTCGGTTTCCGCGCGCTTCGGGAAAAATGGGCAGACGCGTTTCCCGGCGGAAAACTATCCCGGAATATCGACGAGCCTAGCGACGACGTGGCAAGCCGTTCCGCTGAAGTATCACCCACTTCCGAGGGTATAGTCTTCCATATCTAAGAGCAGGTTGAGCTATACAGGGTGTCCCGCAACGGGATATTCTCGAGTCAGATATCACCGTTCTTTTCAATCATTACGATTGTTATTTTTATTCTTCTCTATGTCGTATTGGGTGCACGTGGTTATTGTTAGCTCTGCTACGATTGAAAAAAAAAATGACGATTTACGGCGATGATGAGGATGGAGATGTCGATTCTCTTCGTAAAAAATTTCTGAAAAAATTTGACTTGGCACGTATGTGAACTCTACGATGGACGATATTAACAATATTCGTTCGGCGAACGTTTTATCGCGGAACACCCGATGTGTATCGAATACGAGGGAAGTAATATCGGTCCTGCCGACGGGCAAATTGAGAGTTATGCATCTCGCGCTCGCGAACTCGCTGCAAGAGCGTTGCAGCTGCGCTCGCTACGCGCGCCGCTTGATCTGGCGAGGCCGTGTGTCTTGCGTACGGAAAGAAGGTATTGCGTTTCAGGAAGATTTAACTGCGACGGGGACCGTTCTAAAGCCGACGACAACGACGACGCTCGGAGGCCGTATTTCCATTTTCGAGAAAACGCATTCGCGGAAGATCGAGCGAGAGAGGAAGACAGAGAATTTTGTAAAGTGTTTCTGCCGAGAAATGATCTATGTATATGACGATGATATCGACTTTAGGGAGCGATGATAGCTCGAATCGTTTCTGGATGGATGATGAAATAGGGATTTGAGAGAGAGAGAGAGAGAGAGAGAGAGAGAGAGAGAGAGAGAGAGAGAGAGAGAGAGAGAGAGAGAGAGAGAGAG
>JBCAUJ010000046.1:2162568-2179087 GCA_038406275.1 Cataglyphis albicans
TTTTTTTTTTAAATTAAATTAATAAATAGGGGTATTAGCTACATTTTTAATTTTTAATAGCTGCTTTTGTAAAAAATCAATATTTTAAGAGTTAATTTTAAGAGTCGTGTTTATATATACATATTTATCTTGATGAGCGGTGCATACTAATATGTCGCAAGCGTGTTAAATGCAAGACGAATGCCGGGCGAGAGAGTCCTCGTGCATTATTTGCGCTCGCAAGCGCATTCCCGGCGCAAATAGTATGAATCGCGACTGGCACAATTTTGCCGAGTGCACCGAATGCGCGGCCGCACGCGCGATTTATTCCCGTTATTCATACATTTTAGCGCTCATCTAAAATGCTGCAATTGTCCGCTCGCGGCTGCATTTTGTCGACACGGCCACTTTCGCGGCGCGAAATGACGATAACTAGCGCACGTACATAGGATGCCCCAGCCCCTCGTCGCGTCCATTTTTATTCGCAGATTCCTTGTCTA
The DNA here is from genome assembly GCA_038406275.1 of Cataglyphis albicans. Taxonomy (NCBI): domain Eukaryota; kingdom Metazoa; phylum Arthropoda; class Insecta; order Hymenoptera; family Formicidae; genus Cataglyphis; species Cataglyphis albicans. The sequence continues at coordinate 2,163,048 of JBCAUJ010000046.1, forward strand.
CTTTTGAAATCAAATTAGATTCTTCTCCATTTCTTTCTTTGTCCCTGAATTAAAAAATTGTTGTTTTCAAAAATACATAAATAATTCGTTTAATGTTTATTTCACCTAAGTGTTATTTGTCATGTACAATAAATTTATTTATCTTTCACGAGCAGTCGTGTTACACGCATAAACACACATGCAATATTTGATTGCAAATTAATTTCTCGATATTTCATTATAAAATATAATTGAATGTTTGATTGATTTATATTTCCCTAATATTTAGCATTTAAAATATATATGTGACGGTAATTGTAATAGTTTATTGTACATTTTAGCAATTGTTGAGAAAAATTGTTCCAATCTTTCGTTCGGTATCTCATATTTTAATTATAATAAACTGAATAATTTGTATAAAACAAAATTTTATAGAATCATATTTATATGTCTGATATCACATATCTTATACAATTAATTTTTACTGCGTCAAATAATCTACGCATCTCAAAAATGAAACAAATCTGTCTCGTTCAATTTTGTCTTTACCCTTTTTTTTTTTTTTAAATTTATCTTTGCTATATATACGTATAGAGCGTTTTCCTTTAAAATTATTAGTGGTCCTTGTTCTCAAACATACAACAAATAAATGTACAAATTACACAATTGTTCGATTTGCCAGTCTTCAAGCCAGGAAAGACAAAAGAAAGTCGCTTGAGGCGATATGTAAAATGCATATCGTGTATTATTGAAGTCAAGCGTTACGCGGCCGCAAAATGGCAAGATGGAAGGAGCGTATCATATATAACGTTGAATAAAATACGAGTTGTCTGCATGTGCACGCGCGCAAATACAAACGCATGTGAATAGGGATGTCTAGGAGGAGGTAGGTACCAGATTTCGCGTGCGAGGCATTCATGATTTCCCTGTCAAATCTGATCGATATCGCGGCTACTTTCTGATTTATGGCTACAGAAAGTAAAACACAATAACCGAGCCGTGTCTATGGAAAACGGGGGAGGACTGACTCGTTTATCCTAGCAGACAGTACTCCGATCCGCGCGGCGAATATCTTTAACGAATATCTGCTTTGTAAAATTTTTGTCTCTCGACTTGGAAGAGGATAATAGAGTCCCATAGCAAAAATTGCACATTCGCATTTCGACGAATATCAATTTGGGGAGGAGGGAGTTTGGATGGAGAGATTAGCTCAACTGAACTCTTTTTATTTCACCCACTCAAATTTCTTGGCGCGGCTCGACCATAATAAAGAAGCTTACTATAAACGACTCATCCCCCTCGACGATTGAGGCCATTATCTTCAACCCCTCCTCCCTCCCCTGTAATTCAATACCTGTTCAAATTCGGTTCTGAGAGACCGTAATTCGCGAAAATCGGTATCCTCCGAGTCCGTTGTTTCAGAGGGCTGTAATCCAGAATAGGTAGTACGGCAGTCGTGCTGCGGATCGTCGCGCTCGACCTCATCGACCTTGGCGGCGTCTTTCTTCCCTCGGCTCTTCGTCGCGAGCGCAGGAACGAGAGCACCGCTACTATCAGGTAATAGATGAGCTCGACAGCGCTGAGCAACGAGCCGCCCAGAAATAAGCCGATTATGCCGCCGAAAGACACTGCAAGGAGGTATGCAAATCGGGGGGGGGGATCGAGTTATTAATATGGTGATCATGGCAAAACACTCGATGACGATGACGATGCCGACGGGTTCGGATCAGCATCGGTACGAGTCGGTCAAGCGCGCTGTTGGCTTTAATTTTCCGCGATGTTAATTCGTATGATTTCTCGATAGTGATTTTCCTGGCTTTTCTCGCGATAAAATCGCGAATAATATTCAGCGAGAGATGGTCGTAAACAAGAGGCGTAAACATTTTGAGTAAGAAGCACGAGAGAGCTATGAATTCGTAACATCCGGGGGAGATATCTCGCGGGACTCGTTACGCCGCGGAACGCGGTTAATAGAGATAGGGAAATAATTAAGGCGCCGCAAATTAAAGTTCTCCGCGAATCTAGAGGAGCGAGCTTGAATAAAGCAATATTTTTTGCGAGCAGTTTTTTTCATGCGTTTCCGCTTTCCCCATCATTTCGTCTCTATAAATTTTTTTAAATCCAACGCCGTCCGACTCTCCCGATGTATTTTAATAACAAAATTTCCGATTAATCGTAGATTGATATTGATATTTTTTTTTCCAAAATAGAAAAGATCGTTAAACAAAAATTAATTTCCAGTATTTATCATTTTTCTACAAATATATACACGGAAAATATTTGGCAGGAAGAGACTGTAATACGCGCAACAAATGTTTGCAAAAAAAAAAAAAAAAATTGCAGAAAAAGAGAGAGAGAAACTTACCGAGAAGGTCCATTTGCGTGAAGACTATGTCCGTTTTATAGCGGAAACTAGTTTGTCCTATGTAGTGCACGTCTAGGATAATGTCGTTTATGTTATGTAGCGGCACATTAGAAAACTGGGCGCTGTAGAGATAGTAGTCGCATTCCGGCAAACATTTGCAAATCATGCTAGAAATGCTGTGCGGGATCTTGTCGCCGAAGTAAACGATATAGTCGTTGAACAGATCTTGATCATTGCATGCGTGTTATGAAAGGAGCAAAATTTTGATTAATTTTATATTTAAAAGATACGTTTATATACATACTAAGGCAAGTAAAAAAGTAAAGGGACTTTTTTGTTTGTCCGAACAATGACTTTATGGACTTATCATAATTTCAAAGTGTCTTTGAATGTGTTTTAAATCATGTTCTTTAACTGTATTTATTGTAATTGAATCTCAATTTAAAATGAGTGCTCTCTAACTGTATACCAAAAAGAAATGCAAGAGCAGTGATACGTTTTCCTCATTCAAAGGGGATGAGAGACTAGTAGAGATTATTCAGATTGCAGCAACAGTACAATAAGAATGGTCTAAGTCATAGCAAGATCTATGAGTGGATAGATCGTTTTAAAAATGGTCGAATTTCTGTCTACCTAACACTCTTCATCTCAAACAAAAATTCGATTATTTTTAAAATGATCTATCCACTCGTAGATCTTGCTGCTTGCTTTCATCCATCTTGCTGCAACTTAGAGTCTATTCTTTACAGTTGAACTGAACTGAACTGGCTGCATTAGTTCAGAGCTTATTTTTCTCCTTTCATGGAGGAAAATAAAGAGGAAGAAAGATAAACTCTGAATTAGTGCAGCCAATTTAACTCAGTTCAATTATAAAGAACAGATTCCCTGATAACTTTCTGAGCAACATATCATCGTTTTGAACACGCAGACACTTCAAATTGATAAATCATAGAGGTGTCAATATTGCCAACAATTTGTTCAAAAATTAAGAATCTCTTTGTTTTTTAAATTCCTCTAGTACAAAACAGAACGTGTGATATATCTCGATAGAGAACCTCCTCCCTCACCATTGTAATCGAGCAGGCAGATAAAATCCTCGATGGTGCAGTCGCGATAGTGAGCGGCTGAAACAGTTTACAGTACTCGTCATGGACACGAATTCGACCTTCGAGGGAAAGCGAAAGATCGAATTCATACTTGCAGGGAACAGGAAGGACGGATTGCAGCCGCAATATTTGGTGACGTAATTGCGTTTGCAGAGCGAGAGACAGGTCTCCTGATTGTACTCGCCTGTCTCGTCATACCGGCACGGTTGCCTGTCGCCGTCCAGCTCGAGGACGCGCTGAGTGGCGTATCCGGAAACGCATTCCAAGGACAGGCTAACCAGCGAGCCTGACGGTATCATGGTGCCGCTGTTGGGCCAGACATGTGGCCCATTTATTATCATCACGACACCGCCAATCATCTCTGCAACGCGAGATACGGAATAGGATTACGACGGATTCTTGAGCTTCACAGATTCGATCTTCGATTTTTCATTGAGGGAGGTGGGAGAGGGGAGGGAAATGTCTACCTTCTAGTCGACAGAGCGGAGCTTGAGCTGAAAGGTTCCTTTAGCGTCGACATTTCAATAACTGCCTCGCAACACGGCGCCGATACATCGATTTTGCAGTTTACGATAAATCCCGTTCCCCATTTCGCGCTCCGAGGTAATAAAGGAGCGACATTACGATGGGACGTAGGAGGATGTCGCGTCGTTCCATTCAAAACGCGACGGTGGCTTTTCGCGAGGATATTAAAATCATATTTGCGAGATTCTCTATGGCGCGTTTACATAACGGCGGATTAATAACGATACGTCGTTGCTGTACACTTTGTCATTTAGCGGATCTTGGTGGAAATAATATTAGTTATTAATCCGCCGCAGGATTTACTCGATTTTATGTTTTGTTTGTCATTATATATGTCCCTTCCTTCCCATCCTCCTCTACTCCCCGGTTTGGATTTATGCTAAATGTTTGTTCAAATAATGCGTTTATCTCCCTTTGTCGCGATAATGGAATAATAAACACATAATGTATATGATGATCTAAACTGATATGCGTATACAATTTACTTGAAAATGCACGAATGTCGCAATCAATGAAATAATCTAAATAAATAAATAAGTGCATATATATACATATATGTACAACTGCACGATCATGTCTATGTGAATTATATCAAAATTTTCTCTTATCACATTTCACATTACATCAGAAAAATTTCAAATTTTCTGATGTAGCCAGACGAGCCTTCGAAGCAAATTTACCCAAGATTTCTTTGATTCGCGTCGATCAAGCTCTGAATCTTTCAATATGATACAACGCGAAGGCAATACCCATGGGCGTGACTGGAAGGTAAATCAGGGCTCGATCGCAGTTCCAAATTTCCAGAGCAATTTATTTGACGCGATTGCTTGCTTTTTTCTTACTTTATTTATTTTTTTTTTTTTTTCGCGAAATAAGTAACTCGCCCTATTCGATCCATATGGCTCGTTCCTCCGTATCGCTACACGTAGAATATTACACGATCGGTGTTGCCAATATCCTTACCGGAATTCGGCGGCTTCGTTATGTTTCCCAGATGAATCGTAACCTTGACGCCGCTCCATTCGCCGTAGCCAGATGCTTTTCGTGGTCGCGATTCCGTGGGATTCGCCGGGGATGTCACCGCCATTTCCGAATTGAACGAGTAACAGAAACCGTATTCGGTCTTCTGCACTTCGAAGATCTCGCAGCAATTGCGATCGGCATTGCGCCACCAGCAGGTGGACAGCAATTGATCGCAGGATGGCATCACCTCGTGCAACACCTGAGTTATATTGATACCTGTCCGGTGTTTACGATCATCAGTGAGAAGAATGCAAGAGACACCGAGAATGATTCTGACTTAATTAATTTTATAAAAATTCCTGTGTTATATCCCATACAGCACCGAAAGATTGCAGAAATGTTGCATAGACCTTACATTGAAACATTATAATATTGCATGGAAGTTGCGAAATGTTTCCGCAATGTTACTGCAAGCTTGCGGCAACGTTGAAATGTCCGTCCTTAGAAATGTTACAATGTAACATTAGAGAAATATTACGGCAATGTATTTGTAATATTGAAACGCGTTGTTACAAATATGCAGAACGCTTCAAGTACTTTAATAGATAAACTTTGAGAATATACAAGACAGATAAGAAAAGACTTGTTGCAATTGTGTAAATTTACAATCTGTTTGCATCCAAAATATTAAGCTGCAAAAAGAATGTGGATTTACGCATTCAAGTTTTTTCTCATCTTTATTTTAGATCTTTACATATTCTTAAAGTTTATTTATTAAAATTTGAAATATCTTGCATATTATCAAATTTTGATTTTATATAGAAATGATGGTTATCAAAATGATTTTCAGATTAAATACCCTGTGCTGGGGTATCATAAAAATTAAAAAAATTATATAAATAGTTATATCTTATTAACCGCTCTATACAAGCTTTATATATTCATCGTGACTAGAAATTAAATGCGGGATAGGTAGCACAATATGCGCCACATAGCGGTACACGAATGAACCAGCAATTATCGAATACTGTGTTTGTAACGTTTTTGAAATGTTGCTATAACATTATCATTCAATATTACAATTACATGTTCTAATAATGTCTCAAAAGTATCACATTGCAACTTGCAAGATTGTAACATTACTGCAATGTAACTGCAGTGTTCTGTGCTGTATGGGATGAGATAGGTTTTATCTTGTTCTCCAAAAGGGCGTTAAAGATCGAACCGGAAAAGTGGCGGAACACATAATTATAAGTTGTCCGTTTGGGAAAGAGAGTATCCTACCCGTGAGACTGCGCACATTATGATTCTTCAGGAAATCCAGCTCATCGAAATCCCCGAAAGTCATTATGGAAAGCCTGCCCAGTATCTTACGGAAAGTCTCGAGACTCGCCTCGTCCGTATCATTAGGAAAGATCCTCGGTTCAAGCTCGAGAGCCCGGTTCCAATCTACGCGGTCATTCGGGCAAAGGGTCACGCTGGGGAAGGGCAGTTTCGAATTTTCGTAGTGCATCGATTCGATGCCGATCGACGTCGGTGCGGCCTGGACAAATTACACGTATCGATATTCTATAAAACCAGATAAAAGTCATTGTAATCATTCATATTTCGATATAATTGGTGGTCCGTATCTTTGAAGGATCGTCCATGTACATATTATGTATGTATTGTTGCCACTTTTTTTTTGTGATTTTTACCTGGAATCTAAGCGCCAGCGAATAAATGACATTGCTGGCGATCGTGGAGGACGCGACAAACAGCACGAGCCACAGGAATCGCTCGATCACGTGTAGATCGGGATCGACTACGTATCGAAGACCGTGAAGAGTCGTGTGCGTGCAAAAGTAGCGCAACGCTTGCAGGATCGTGTCGAATTGCTTGCGCCGTCTCTTCTTCTCGCGCACCTTGAGTCTCGCGACAGCGAGATTCGCGGCTCTCGTCAACTTTCCTACTCTCCTCTGACCGGACTTCATATCTGGAACGAGAAGATTCCGAGAATCCAATGGGAAATTGAACGATCCTGAACAGTTCAACGCTTCGCGAGAAACCCGAGTTTTGTAAAAAGGCAAATAAATTGAAAGACTGGAAGTAAAACAAGGACAATCCTTTCGCTCACGTTCGTTTGTTCAATATCGACAAGATAAATACCATCCTTATGGTCACTCCTCGCGGTCAAAAGCAGTACTGAAGCACCTTATTGAAGGCGTCCTCGACGAAAGGAGGTTGAGCACGCTTTATTCCTCATTTTTTATCGGTATCACAGCGTTGGATCGTACAAATAAAATCCAATCAATTACAGGTGAGTTCGGGAGAATGGGAAGAGGGTTGAGGGCGGGGGGATGGGGGTAGGGAGAAAAGGGGGTGGCGCGCGTGTTTGAACGCGTATCCGATGTGATCAGGATAATTCGGTTAGCGTGATTGTTGCGCAAACAGCGCCGACACGAGCGGATAGGGCTGCTATACCTCGGGCTTCAATGTCCGCGAATAATGAAGAAGCCCTCCCCCCCCCTCACACGAGAGAGGATGGGAGGGATGGGGTTGGGGGTCGCGATCCCCGATTTTGATTGCATCCTCTCGGTATAATTCGGACGAAGAGAAATCAGGACTCGTTGATTCGTTCGGGCGACGTCACGTCGCCGAAAGCTATCGACGTTTCGATGTCGATCTCTCCCTGGCGAAATTTCCCCGCGAAATTCGATTTCCCGAGTCGCGTGAAATATTCGCCCGGATGATTCGCGTCAGTTTCCGCACGCGATTCTCTTTCTTTTTTTTCTTTTTCCTCTAGAGATAAAATTATTTTTCTTCGCGGAACAAACAGTGGGTGATCGAAAAGGAATTAATCATAGAGACTACCAATTTTTATTCTCTTTTCACTATCCTAACACACTCTTCTATTCTCTTGAATTTTAATGTAGAGAACATATGTTTAAAAAAAAAAAATATTACTTCAAAAGTAAATTGCTAACTTAGATAAAATCGTGTCGTGTTCAAGATACTGTCATTTTGGGGCATTATTCGTTCAGGATTAAATGAGCATTCGGTGAATGCGCGATAGCAATTTCTCGTTCGAACAATCTCGATGACGCAATCGACGCCACACTGTTGGCACTAGCTGTGCTCCATTTTCTAGGGAGAGGGGAGGGGAGGGATGAAACCGACGTTCTATTAACTACGCGGCTGCAATCATTCTAATATTAGTTTCGCTTAAACATCACTAGCTTTTCATTTCGCGCGTGTTCAATCTGTGCTAGTTTGCGAGCAAATCATACCGCGCCAATTTATTATTTTCGCTATCTTATTGTTAATGCAAAAGACATTTTAAGGTCAAAATAGGCGGGAATGTATATATATATATTCCCCATTTTAAAAGTTCCACCCTCATAACTTTTCAGGATCAACGTTTGAAGGAAAACGACTCGGATAAAAGTTGTAAGGAACAAAGGGGGCTATCTAATAGTGACCTTGGATTTTACATTAAAGGTCATTTGAAGGTCAATTTCCGTTTTTTAAATGGAAACTCCCATTTTTTATTGCATATTCTTGTAGCTTATCTCGAGAGATTTTCAAAATATTATAATATATAATATTATAAGTATTTTTTCATTAAGAATTTTTTGAGTTATTTTGTATCTTAATCTGACATATTTTAATATAAAATATAAAATATCTCGAAAATTATTTAGTTTTCGATAATTGTATCATAATACTTTTATTTACAGAATTATAAGATGAATAAAATAGTGCAAAGAAAAAATAAATAATTGTTATAAAAAAGTATATTGCAAATAATTGCATACTTTTTTTTAAAAACAATTATTTTCTGTATACTATTTAATTATATATATACATACATATATATATGCAAGATGAAAAATCGAGAGATTAATAATCTCTGAATGCCTGAAATTTTGTCGGTTGTGTTGCAAAACGATTAGAACATTTGTGACGCACGCTCGCATGGCTCACATTTATATAAAAACGCAGAACTGTCTTTTGACATTTCTCACCTGAAATTCGCTAACCCGTTGCATACGTACATCTGCGTGAATCGTGAAACGACGGGACCGCAAAATTCACGCGTTATCGAAGCGGTGGCTTGCGAAAAATTCCGACAATACCGAATTCTTTCTTTATCTTTCTCGCTGTTTATCTCTATCCTTTGCTCTCTTTTTCTTTCTCTTCTATTATACGGCTAGCCATAAACATTATTTCATCTTTAATTATGATAATTTATCTAAAAAATATAATGTATAAAAAGTTTAATATCCAATTATCTTTTCAATAACTATATCTTAAATGAAATTAATTTCCTTAAATTGTAGGTTGTGTATTTATTATCTTTATCAGTGTTACGTTTATCCTTCAGCTTTGAAGATAGTTTCAGCGTAATAAATAGTTTGCTGTCTCTCATCCTGTGCGGTTCTCTCCCTGGAATGGAGTTATGCTGGTCAGTTGTAAATTTCTGCTTTAAATTATTTTCATGCCCGTGTTCAAGTTTTTCCCCCGTTGTTTGCGAATAAAAGCTACCCTGTTGAGATTGTGTGCAGCTTATTATTGTATTATTGTTATTGCTAGTGTCGAACCAACATTTACTTTTCAAACAAGCGAGCCATCCTAATATTTCGAAGTTACCCCGAGTGATTTGTGACACGAGTAACTTTTTCGAATTTCGCGAAACTTTCTTATCTTCTTCATTATTTAATAACATCTTGTTTTGCCGCTCAAGGTCTCGCTTGAAGTGTCGGGGCAAATATTTCTCTAGCTTTCTTTTTCTAAAACTTTTACTTTGTCTAACTTAGTTTATTCTAAACGCGATATCAAATCTTTCATTCCGTAATGTTCTTTAATACTATCTCATCCCCTTCCATTTCCTAATGACGATCACACGTTGATACTAAATTATCCACTGTATTTCTAGCCTCGTGCTAAAATGGCTTAGGCATCCCATCTTCTTCTCGCATAAATTATGAATGTCCTCGGCAAAATTCGCCCATGTTTGCGGTGCTATTTGTCAGAACGTAACCTGGCGTGTTGCCTTAGAATTTCGAGACATAACTTGGATACCCTATGTGTATACCCAGTGTTGTTTTATACATTATATATATATATATATATATATATATATATATATATATTGCCAATATAATGTCAAGTTTTATACTTGTTACAGAGATATAAATCGTTGATTTGAAATCGTAATAACGGAATTACTGGATGAAGCTGACTGGCGGTATTTCCGAGACACCCTATATTTTGTGTGAGTCAGTGTTGTGTACATTCGCGAGTTATCATATCTCGATTTGCGACGATCTATAGATAGCGACAGGCAAGTCAATGATTACACTGGCCATTTAAGCAGTCGTAATTTATCATCCGCTTGTCGCAATTCACTATTCCGGATAAGGATAATGCACATAAATCGTTCTTAATCGCCCTTATCGCTTTCATCTATTTGCTTCGTCGCCTCGTAATTTCCATGAACTTCTGCACTTTTGTTGAAATAAATTATTCTTAATCGACGAATCTACTTTCTTTCTCTTTCTCTCTCTTTCTCTCTCTCCCTCTCTTTTCTCCTATATAATAAATTATTATTATCATTGTTTGTTTCATTGGATCTTTTTAAGTGCCATTACGGAAGAAAAAAAATTCAAGGAGCCGCACCTGCAAGCAAATCCATGGAATTGAATTAACAGGCGATTCCATTTAAAACGTATTCTTAATCAACCGATAAATATTCACCGCGGCGCGACGCCGGAAATGATCATTTTCTTAATGCGAGTCAACGTATAACGAGTTCAGTGAAAAGTAATTGGATATTAATTAGACGTATTTAAATTAGAATCGACTGCTGTTTCTTCGGAATAATTGAATTAAAGAAAATTTCCACTGCGACTATTTAATAAATGTTGTGCGCCATTGTGTTGAGAAACATTTTTATTTTCGTATTTTACAAGCTTGAACTATTTGGGAATTTTTCAAAGATAACAAACGTTATCATATCTTTTTCCAATATTAAAAGATTCATTCGATTTATAATCGCTTCATAAATTGCTGCAAAAAGATATATTTATTTTGATTTATTTGTTAATGTGGTTTCGCGTATATATTATTGTGATGATTTTGACTTTTAATTTTTAAATATAAGCAAGAGAAAGTTGAGTGATATTATTACGAGAAATGATATTGAAAAAAATATAGCTGTTTGTTATGATATGATTTTTGGTATATTTTTTAATTTTTACTCTCAACATTTGTTTTAATCTAATAAAAAAATATGGTATGCACGATTCGAGATTTTTGGACCATAACTAGCAAAAACGCGATGCTAGTGAGTATATATATTTCAGTAAATACCGAGTCATAATTAACGCGGTATACACACATATATATATGCATAACTATGTTAATGAGATGTCGGCTTAGCGGAGAAAGAAAAAAATTTGTCTCTTGCTGGAGAGAGAACGAAGAGAAAAGAAAAGAGAGAGAATAATTACGCGTATCTTAAGAAGAAATAATAATTACACTCAGCTTTTAATCTTACGAATTTTAAAAAATAATAATTATACTCGCTCCTAATCTTATGAATATCGAATCGATAAAAAAGAAGAACAAAATTTTTATGCGTAAATTTAAGATTTTTTAAAATATAATAATAATAAATATAAATATATTATATAATAATAATAAATATAATAATAACTATAATAATAATAAATATAAATATATGTAAAAAACACACACATGTGTGTGTTATAAGACACGTGTCATCATCACTAATACTGCGCGAATGCGGATTGGTAGCTACTTTATTAAGCTTCATCTATGTAAAAAACTTCTCGCAGCTACATTCGGAAATTAACACTTTTTATTATCTCTTCTAACGGTTGATAGCTCTCGCTCTCTCGCAACGAGGATAGCCTTCAATCTGCGTTACTTCGCCTTTTGCAAAGCTTATAGAGATCCGAAACTTCAGTGTAAAAGAGAGGCGAGAAGTTCGATAATGAAATTACTGGTTTCGCGGCTGCTGCTCGGAACTTGCCATGGAAATGCGAAACCTTCGACGTGCCGTTCCATTCGGAAATTTCTTGCCGCGCAACGGAGAGGAGCGTTATTCACTACACTCGCGTCACGTAAAGTGCGTTACGCGCGATGCTCACTGGAAAGTTCTCGCCCATGGGAAATGTTTTTTTTTTTTTTTTTTTTTTCTTCTTTATGGAAAGTTTCGAAAAGGTACCAGAAAAGCGAACTGCGTTGCGCAATGACGATTGCATTTAGTAATGGATGCAATGGTTAATTTTTTCAGATATATCATTTATATATATATATATATATGTATATATTTATTCATTGATTTTAGATATTATATTTTAATAAATATTTATATAGGAAATTTGAAATAAAAATTAGACATGGATAAATATATCGCGTTTGGAACATTTCTTTAGAAAACATATATTATATTTTTTCGTTATATATTTTATGCTCTGCCTTTGTCTCTTTTTGTGGAGAGAATTTTTATTTCCCTTGAATATCTAACGTTCTTTGAGAATGCCATATTATCATAAATAAGTAACTTTGACTTTAAAATTTTCTTTAATTTTTGTGCTTATGGAAAATTTAAAATTTATCAAGTTTCTAGTGTAGATTAAAGGTATCTTGCGAAATATCAAATAATTTTAAGAAATTTAAATGCATAATTATAAAGAGCGTTAAGATTCATAAAACTTTTGTCAGAAACATTTTTATATAGTCTCGAGGATATTCGCTTGAAATTATCGAGCTATCCTCGAGGTTGTTTCTATTCCTAAATACATGAGAGAACGTTATTACGAAAAAATATGTATCTCTTATTCTTTTGTGAGCGGCTGTACAATATACTTTCATATTACCAAAGCCATCGAAATCGAAGGGATATATACATATATTTTTTTTTTTTTATAAGCATATACGCATTACTATATTTCACTTTTGATTCTTCAATACCGTACGCGTTGGATTATATTGTATTCGGCAAACAGCGTGATACTTGAAACCCTCTTTGAGGGTGACATTTTACGATAAACAGGAATATCAATTTACGTCTTTGTCGAGATGAAAAAGATAGCAGTAAAAAGGTACGTTTAAGTGCGAAACATGAGCCATTAAACGCAAAAGTTAACTGGCATTTATATGTCTGATCTCTCTTCTTTTTTCGGGAATCATGAGGGAAGTGGGAGAGATGAGAGAGAGAGAGAGAGAGAGAGATTGCGAGGACACAAGAGCGCGAGGATACCCGAGATCGGTGGGCGGCTGCCGTTTCGCGGCAGACAGTTCCCAATTGTGTTGTATTCTGCTTCGTTTATGTTCGCTGGAGTGAACTTTGGAACCGCCATCGTAGTAACTTCGGCAATAAAATTACGATCTATCGACGTTATCCCTTCAGAGCTCGCGATGGGAAACGTAACGTCCTCCACCCTCCTCCCCCCACCCTCATTGTCCTTTTCCGCAATCTCTAACCTCATGCATTTGAAGACGGATTATCCTCCTCTTCCTCAATTACCGCATCGATCTTTCTTCCGGCATAGGGTATTCGCGAATACGGATGTACGATAATTTTGACGGTGATATTTTTTTCTCCAACCTACGGAGGAAGATTCACTGACGCGTACGCCTATTCATACCCATATTCATATCATTCATATCTCATGATCTCTGCAATTCGGAAACGTTCGATTCGCTTCGCGATGATCTTCATCGAGATACATTTTGTTTCCGTCTCGTTGCCATTCGGCAGAAAAAAACGTTGCGATCCGCTGGTTTTTCTCTCCGCCGGATCCTCCCTTTCGATGGTGAATTCAGCGTGGCTCGCTTCTTCAGCTAGAAAGCCCGCTTATCAGTCGCCGAGCGTGAACAAAGTTTCGGGGCCAGGTCAAACTCGGATGGGTGGATCTTCAGGAATCTGCGAGTGTTTTGTTCCACGGCTGAAGATTTAAGTGGAAGAAACCAATCCAGCAATCCGCCGTCCCCGTCAGGGACCCTCTTCCATCCCACTCCTCTCTTCCCTATCCCGTCCATCGCCCTTTTGCAGCCGTGAAAGCTCGAGAATCCTTTTTATCCCGGAGATAATATCGATTCGCTGCCTGACCTGGCATTAAGCAGCTTCAAAGACAATTCTGAATTAACGAATTACTTCGAATCGAGAGAGAAAGAGAGAGAGAGAGGAAATGGAAAAGGAACCTTTCCATGACAATGAGACATTGATTTTGAAGCTAATGAACGTTAGATTTTTGCTTCGTGTAATCGTGGAATTGCCAGTCTCACGGAGATGTAGCGACAATTTTTTCATTTGACGTAAAGTCAGCGTATCCCGTTTTTACACTATGATAATATCCTGCAGGAATAGCGGTGGGGAGAGGGGGAGAAGGAGAGGGGAACGAGGAGGGCAACGTCGTTAGAGAGATTTTTTCGAACAGACCCAACAGCGAAGGGGTTAAACTCAATTTTGTGCGCTTCGTCGAGACGCGCTGTTTTTATTCCGTCGTTCTTCAAGAAGTTCCGCTAGTTGTGTTGCAGCTTTAAGCGGCGTTAATCCTCTCTTGCCGTGGAAAAAGGTCTTAATGCCTTAGTTACGAGTTCTCGGAGGGGAAATTCCTCACCTGCGCGTACCTCCTCGGGGGGAAGTTTCCCCTTACCGGTTGCCGGCTGTGTATAACGCCGAGCGTTATACTACGGCGTTTAAATTTCATTCCACGAGACGATTACGATGAAGTCTCCCGGAATAATACGCACGCGATTCGACCCGGAAGAGTGAATCCTGTCGTATTCCCCGAGATGATTTTGCGTGAAACCGGATTAACAACGTCTTATCTCGGTTAATTAGAATCGGCAGTCTTCCTTTCGCAGGATGGGATAGACATCTCAAAGGAAAGAGATGGAATTACATCGCGTGCCCCGTGGATGTTCCCAGTTCGGTAACTTTCGGAGAAATTCTTCACGCTAATATTATTTGTGCGCAAACAGGGTATATTATACCTCCTTGAATTTAGCATACCAGTATTGTTTAAATAACAAAAAAAAAAATGTAATAACATACATACACAGGGTCATTGAAAAGTATCGGACCCCCCTAATATTTCCAATTACAGTGCATTTTGGAAAAATGTTCCATAGCAAAGTTGTATGGCTTGAAGCGGGGGAGTAAGATGGTGTTCTTGATTTTGACCTTGATCGTGTCCTTCAAGGTCATTTGAAGGTCAACTTCAAAATTTTTAATGGGAACCTCTATTTTTGACCCCGGATTCCGAAAAAGCGTGAAATTCTACGTCAAATACATGGTTTTCGATGACTCTGTATACATATGCTTTATTATTTAAATAAAAGCGGAAAATTATCTCGAAATATTTAATACAGAAATGCGTTAAATTAAATGTCTGACAATTATGCTGAGCTTATGGAATATCCTTCTGCTCTCGCGGGGATAAATCGAGATAATATTCAACTTACGTAAGCGAGAACGCGTCGCGCCACATATTTTCCTTCTTACCTTAACGCGCGCGAGTTTCCTTCCGACAATAAATTCCCAGACACTTTAACTAATGCACAGTCCCGGAATGGGGGCGTATTGGATCCAAACATCATCCAACGTCCGGCAGTAAATCACGCCTGGCGAAGTCAGCCGTCCCGGCGACTTTGGAGTGCGGGTAAGTAGCATAAGTTCCTCGACCTTTTTACACGCTCACGCGTAACGACCTTACGGCTTTGCGCGCGAGAAGTTTTGCGCGAGAGAAAAATTCTCGCGGCAGGTCTTATCCCTTCAAGTCGCTCGAGTAATCCAACGGGACGCGCTTCAACCCTCGATTACTACGTTAAGTTCTATGGATAAAGTCCGGGTGACTACAAGAGACGGTTTTATTTCTTTTTATCCCATAATAAATAGGTATATAAAATTTTATACATATATATCAGGATGGATAAAAAGATATAAGGTTTTCTGTTTTATTACGTCTTTTATTTACAACTTTTTCACAAATTAATAATAAATAGTTTTTGAGAAGATTATTATTGCGCTTGTTCTATCTTGGCATGAGCTTGAAGATCTTCTCTCGGCAAAAATTCCGATCCTT
>JBCAUJ010000046.1:2199439-2225936 GCA_038406275.1 Cataglyphis albicans
TGGATCTGTCAACAATGTTGCCATATATGTGTCAGACCGGGGACTTATTGAGTGATGTGTTATATATATATATATATGTATAAAATAAGCGGATCTAGATGTGCGAGTCTGGATTTTGGAAGTCCTCGGTTGTGCATGAAATGGGCGGAGAGGGGGGAGGGAGGGGGTTACGCATCACGCGAGTGATATAGGACGCGGGATAATCCGGCAGGACGCGCAATCTGGCCGAATATTCACGTGGATAATTGAATTAGTCGCAATTAAGCGCGATACCGATCACAAAGCGGAAACATATCTATTCTCTGCGTTTAGGTAAATAACTTGGAAATTAAGCACGTGATCTTCCTTCTCTCTCTCTCTCTCTCCTCTCTCTTTCTCTTTGTTTCCTTCGCTTTCTTTTTCTCTTTCATTCTCCCTAGTCTCTTATTCGTATACACAATAAAAAAATTGTAGAATAGAAAAGAGAACATAGTACAGAATTATAGATAATTCTGGGTCATATGAATAAAAATGTAGCACTTATCGTTTTCAATAAAAACAGAAAGAGAAAGCAATAACACTCAATAAGTCTCCGGTCTAAGAAAAACAAATTTTTTTTTTTTTAGAAATCACGTGGGTCTGTCAACAATGTTGACATAATGTGTCAGACCGGGGACTTATTGAGTGATGTGTTATGTATGTACATAGTACATTTCGTTTGAATAATCGTTTACTTTCACTACTTATATGCTGCAAAATAAGCAAGAATATAGAATTATATTGCAAGCACTCCAGATATAAAATTCATTAATTGAATCGATACCCTTTCTCGAGATATTTGCTTTCATAGGCAAGATATAAGATATTTTATTTATTCATATATCTCTGCAGATATATATATATATATATATATTTTTTTTTTTTTTTGCGATTTCTCTTACTAATATGAAAGCTTTGATCTCAACAAACACTTTAATACTTTTACTCATATGCTCGAAGCATTTTCTGTAATAAATAAAAGCAATTGCTATCTTGCACTCGCTCAATAATTCAATCAAAGAATAAAGTCGAAACGCTAAGTAGATAAAGACCGTCTGATACATTTCAACGAGAAAATTCTTCATCCTCTAATGCACGAAATTCCTTTTTTATTTTTCGTTTAAATTCGCTTGAGAGAAAAAAAGGAAAGACAGAGAGAGAGAGAGAGAGAGAGAGAGAGAGAGAGAGAGAGAGAGGGAAAGATTGTAATATTTGATATCATCCTATCCGTACCATTTTCAATTATAACGTTCAACACGTTTAATACAATGGCGAGGAATTCGTAGATATCACGTTTTCGTCGTCGCAATTCTGCGGTCTTAAACATTTAAGGGCTCATTTCTAGGCAAGAGGGAGGCTGTCGTAAAAATTGACCGTTCGTTGTCGCCGGCGTAAAAGCGCAACCACGTAATTAACGTGGCGTAATTAAGCGGGTTCACTCGCGCGAGGTAACGATCTTTATGCTGACAAGCTGTCGAGAGTCGCGTACGCTCGCTCGTAAACGGCAGCGAGGACGAGCGTCCTTTTGTAGATCGTGGAGGAGGATAGTGATCCTGGCTCGTCGCTAAATTGAACGGGATCGTTACCCGTGGAACTAAATAAAGGCAGAGTAATTAACTCTTTCGCGTACCAAGTCTTTATTTGTTAAAGGGAAGATTTTGAGTCTTCCTTCGAATCTTATTTTTTCGCATGAAATTATATTTTTAGAAAAAATTTCATATTTTTCTAACAGATATATTTTAAATATATTTTAACAAATTTTAACATATAATATATCTTCAAATATTTTTATAAAGATATATTTTGCAATATAGGTAATACATATATGTACATACATATATGTATGTATATACATATATTAATTTCTATGAAACTTTTATTTGAGTTAATTTAAAATATATTTTTATAAAAATATTTAAAGAAAATTTATTATTAAATTAAATAAATATCTATGTTATTTTAATAAATATTAAATAAATATATAATATATATACAATAATAATATAAAGAAAGAAAAAAATACTAGAAAAGCAATATTATTACAAAAAATATTATAAAAAAATTAATTTGATAAAAATTAATCTCAAGCCTGTAGAATCCGCAATGTACAATTGTTCACGATATTATTTGTCGAAAGTAAGTCTGCTAGTAGAATTTTAGAAAAATGAGACTTTTGTAATAATTTAATAATTATACGACATTGAGAGGGAAAATGAAGGTGAATGCACGAGGCAATCCCGCCAGCGTGAGGCGCTGCTCTATCGGAAAAAGCTTTCGGAAAAAGCACCTCGTGAAAGAATACGCGCGCAGTCCTCCCGGTTTTCTCCATGTTTATTCGTTGCCAACTAAACTCGCGTCATCGGCGAATTGGATAAACGGTGAAAACTTTCGCGTTTGTTGACTCGCGACATGTTCCTCGCGATTTTCCTACGGATGAAAAAGCCGCCGTCGCTTCTACTACCCCTTCCTCACGATTTCGTAACTAAATTTCATTCTCGAATCCCGAGATCTTCTGCCGCTCAAGAAGACTCGAACGAGAACTTTTCCCTCGATATCTTTTTATCATTTTACTTTCGATATTTCATACGTAATTCCTGATCTTTTATAAAAACTTTTCTCCCTCACGTGTATATTTGTGATATGTCGAAAAATTTTTTTTCTACAATAAAAATTTTTTATACAACAAACGAGATGAGAGACGTTAATCTTTTGCGAACATTATTCCGCATTCCGTACAATGAAACCTCTTTGGCAACTCGCGCGAATCGACCTTAACGTCGACACGGCTGGCTGGCTGGCTGGCTGGCGACTTTCGCCGAGGATCGAAATAATAATTAAAAGCTTATCGCGGGAATTGGCTGAATGCCACCGACGTGGATATTGCCAGTTTTTTCAACGGCATGAAAAGGACACGCCGGAGCGAGTGGCAGAAGAAGGCCTTGTATAAATTGCTTTAATTAAATAACCCCGTCCCTCCCTCCCTCTCTCCCTCCCGCTCCCCTCCCTTTCCCCCCCCCCTTTTCGAAAATTGGTTTCGTGCTTGGTGAAGCGCTAACCGAACGCTCGCTTTTCGCGAGAAGTCGCCGTTTATGAGAGAGCTGGCACTGCATCGCGGATTACATGCTGCAGAAAATATACAGGTAACGTGTACTCCCGGCTTCGTGAGACAGACAGAGGGAAAAAGAGGGGAGGGGGGAGGGAGGGGGTTGCCTCCCCTCCTCCCATTAAAAAAAAAAAAAAAAGAGCTGAACGGGATAGTGGGAACTTTAGCTTTAGCGAAAAAGCATAATAGTGTCTTGAATATATTCCAGGTTCTCTCCTTTTACACTTAAAATATCCATGAATAATTAATTATTACGCGTAGTCAATTTTTTTTTTCTTTATTTATCCTTCAAACAGATGTTTAATATTATAAATTGCATAATTATCGAAAAAGATTTTTTTTTGGATATAAACTTTTGTAAAATATGAATAAAAAATTTGATTTCTTATGCAAAGTTAAAGTAATTAAGTAATATGATACTACTGTTAAATATTTTATAAAATCTATACGAAAAAAATTAATTAATGCAAAAATGAATTTATTATAAAGACTTTAAATATTTTAAAATAAGAAGCCTGGAATATTTTATATATGCGTTATATTATATAATAATTTAGAATGAATTATTATTTAGTGAATGTAAAAAGAAACCAATCAATATGTCGATTTCGAAAATAATAAAAATAATAAATAATTTATAAATTATTTACCGCATACCGTCGTTCCGTCTATCGCCTTTTCCGGGATTCTTTTTCCTCTCTTGCTCCTTGCTGTATCCATGTAGCACTTACATTCACTCGTGAAAACACGGTTAATTAGGATTCGTTGAAACTCGATGATCGCGAGATACTCTCCTAATCGTGGAACAATCGTACGCACAGTGCTTCGATAAAGATGTCGCGATACAATTTTGTGCCAGTTACGAAGATTAATTAATCGTTAATTTTTTAATAAATCATAGCGAATTAAGTGTTCCGATATTAGTCGCGGTCGCGTTTAAAACAAAAATTCCACAATATACGTAGCATTATTATTTTACTGCTCCAATGTTGCCGTGCAAATGATGATAAGACGAAGTACGAAAGGAATTTGGCGTCTTCTACAGTGTTATCGTGCAAATAATAACAAAGCCGTGATACGTCAACAATAGCGTGCTACGTCAGGAATACCATTGACACTTCGCTGCCGTAATATAATATTTTACTTTTTATTATGCTAATTACTCCATTCTACGATTCGATTGTTTTATTGTGCGTTCTCAATTTAAATTATATTTAGATCATTGGAAACTGTGTGTGTGTGTGTGCGCCAAACGATAATGCATAGGATCAAAAATATTTGACTCTAATATAAATATCGTTGAGAAATAATTATTGTTCATTATATATAATTAATATTCATAAATAATATATATAATTATAGATATCATGACAAATTTCGAAGAGCGTGTAATTTATTTATTTAATTAAATAAGAAATGTAGTAACAGAAATCTGAAATGATAAATTATCGTTTTATTATTATTTATGAGCAATAATTATTATATTTAATAATATTTAATAAATATTATTTATTAAATATTATTTATTAAATATTAATAATATTTAATATATTTTTAATAAGTATTAAATTAGCATAATAAAAAGTATTTAATATATATATATATATATATATATATATATATATATACGCAAACAATAATTAGAAAATATTAAAATAATTAAAAATTAAAATAAATACACACCAAGTTTTTATACTTTATTTCAGCTTGAAGATTATTTTATGTAACTTACATAAACTTTTTTTTTAAATTACGCATTTTATAAAATGTGCTTTACAAGAACTAAAGAAGCCCTAATTTTTTTTTAGACTCATTGATAGCACATAACCATTCATTTATTACTTGATACATTGATTTCATATCCATTTTTAAGAGAGTTAATTTTTTAACAGCATTCATAATAGCACAATTTTTCACTCGCCAAACTTTCTATTTGCGTTGCAAATATAGAGAAATTTGTATATCTCTTTGTATACATGTTTTTTTTATCATTTTTTAGAATATATTAGTAGTACAAAGATGAAAAATGTGCAGCGCGCCCGAAAAATATGTATTAACCCTTCCGTAATATACGAGGACGCTTTTCGAAAGCCTTTTCATAATGTTTCTAAATACTCTTCTTTTTTCAAGCTCGAGATTCGTTTAATTGCAAAGAGCTCGGCATAAAAGTTCCCACCACATTATGCGGATTCATCATATATCATTTCATACGCGTTGTAGGAAAATCTCACGAGATTCTATAGTTCGCTCGTCTCACCAAGCCTCACTATTTTTCAACTGCGAAAGCGAATCGGCGCGCGTGAATGGATTTATTACACATTCGATGCATTGGTTTGCGAAGTGCATCCCCTCTGCTAGAAGAGGATGAGAGAGGGAGAGAACAATCGGAATAAAAGAAAACACAAGAGGGGGAGTTTCATGAACTTTTTACATTTCCCTCTCCAATTTTTCTCCAAACGGCATAACGAGCGCTGAAAATAATTAAAGCCTCAGGTCTTCCCGTCCTGTCCTTCCCTCATAACGCTGTCAATGGAGTATCGGAGTCGGAACTGCCATCCACACCTTGGCGCTAATTTAATAACCATAATAATAAGTTACGAGGGTAATAATGACTGTAATAGCGACGGTAATTGGAAATATTAACAATGCGCCCGCTTTTGTTTCGCATTAGAAAGAAACATACCCCCGCCAACATTCGTTGCCCTAGATGTAATGGGGTTAATTAACAACACGTGCGATGGGAGCGAGGCAGTTGGACCGATAAAGCTAATGGAAAAAAAAAAAAAGAGAGACGATACGATTCCTCCCCTCCTGGTGGAAAGAGATCGATGTATGTCCGCATATATGTATACATACATGTAGTAGACAGTGAATGAACGAAGACGAAGCGTCTCCGATCCGACGGATCTGTCATTGACTTCCAAAGTTTCTCGCTTCGCGAGCGGGGGGATCATGACAAACTCCAAAATCCAACCGACATAGTTAACTGCCGACAACTTGTAGGTAGGATAGCAGGCAAGAATGAGCTTCGGTTAATATCCTTCATCCGGAGCGGTCCGTAGTTACCCGGGACGTCGAAGCGTACGCGTATCTTGTTGCCGTTTGACAACTTCCTCCCCGGTTCCAGCTGGATCTCGGTCCTTTTTAGGACCTTGAGCGGCGCCGCCTCGTTCGCTTCGCAACACGTAGGATGCGCTTCGTCGAGGAATGCGGTCCGGGAGGGCAGGGGTGGATAGGTAAAGCGGTAGGACAGGGAGGGGAGGGAAACGAAGAGAGCACTGGCAGACGCGCCCTGCCAATTTCCGAAGCTTTCAAAAGCGACGTGGATTTATGGCTCTTTCCGAAGTAACGAGATTCCGCGAGTTCGCGGCTTTTCCAGCGACTATGGACGCTTAGGGCGGGGGGTGCCTCGATATTGTCACCTTTTAGCTCGAAACTTAAAGGTGCTTCATCTCCCTGTGATTATATCTACTTTTATAATTAAGTCATCTCTTGTAAGCATACTTGTAATCGCAAGCGAAGAATGAAGTCGAGGGTCGATCCATCTCTTCGCGCCTTCATCCCTCTTTCAGGATATAACTCTCATCCGCACGATTGCACTGACTTGTAGCGAAGAGTTAATTTACTCGATTCCATTTCTCGATCGCATTGCGGACGGCGAGGAAAAAAAAAGGAGCAGATAATAAAGCAGATAATAAAGATTTAAAAAAAATTCGCAATCGCGCCGCAGTTTCCACATTTGCCAATCTCTGCATTTTCCTGATGACCTCGCCAATTTTCGAGCTTCACACATTTTCCAATCTCCAGACTAAAAATTCTCGAAATTGGAATTCTCTCTCAGTCGAGACATACATATTCTCTCTTAAATAGAGCAAAAACGAGCAAACCTCTAAAGGACTTCTTGTCTTAGTTTTTCGGTCCCCTATACGCTCCTAAAGTTTTGCCATTTAAATTGGGAACACCCTGTATAGTCGTGGTTGATTTTAATTAAAATATAATTCGTTCGCGCATTTCAAGATATTGCGAAACTCCGTTCGTAATAGTATCTTCGCCGGCGATGCGCCGGCTCTTGAGACGAGATTCGAGCAACGACTATAAATACGCGGGGACTCCCCTATTCGCTCCGACTCCGAGCTTTAGAACTCGTGGATTTCATCATGCCATTTCGTTCGTCGCGGCACGAGGATCATCCCGGGCGCTCCCGTGCGTTTCCCGCCGTCGAAATTGCGGATGCCGCTCGCTCCGGAGAGGCCATCCATCCCGATCCCGGTTTCCCACCGAATCGAATGCACCGTGTATCGTTGCGCCGCTATATCGGCGATGCATTTGTCAAACGGCCGGGTCCAGACGAGCGTCCATCGTCGAAAGAGAACGAGTCAATGGTTGAAAAAAATTAATAAATGGATCCATTCTAATAGAATTCTTTTTCGTCTCTATTATTTTCACTGCTAATTTGATTCTATTTTAAGCCAAAAAATTTTTATTTGGATAAAGTGTAAAGTATATTTAATATTCCATACGGAATTTATGTAATGCATAAATATCCTATATACAGGATGTCCTAGACCACCCGTACAACTCTTTTCTTTTAAAAACTAAGCATTATAGAGAAAAACGTTTTCAACAAAAATTATATGGTTTTGAGGTAACATAAGATGGTGTCATTGGTTTGACCTTGGATGGCATCGTTAAGGTTAAGTCAAGGACACCTATAATTTCTTAAAGGAATCCCCTATTTTTTATTGCATATTCTTACAGCTTAGTCGACAGCTTTCCAAAACACTATAATAAAGTATTTTTTTTATTAAGAATTTATTTTGTATCTTAGTTTGACATATTTTAGTATAAAATATAAAATATCTCGAAATCTAATTTTCATTATTTAGTATTTGATAATTGTATCATAATATTTTTATACAGAATAATGAGATGAATCAAATCGTGTAAAAAAAATAAGTAATTTTTATTAAAAAATATACATAAAAGTATTACATTACAATTATCAAAAATTAAATAATTTTTCAGATATTTTATATTTTATATTAAAATATGTCAGATTACGATACAAAATAACTCAAAAAATTCTTAATGAAAAAATACTTTATTTTATAGTGTTTTGGAAAACTCTCGACATAAACTATAAGAATATGCAATAAAAAATAGGGGATTTCATTTACGAAATTAAAGGTGTCCTTGATTTGACCTTGACGATGCCATCCAAGGTCAAACCAATGACACCATCTTATGTTCCCCTCAAAACCATACAATTTTTGTTGAAAATGTTTTTCTCTAAAATGCTAAGTTTTTGAAAAAAGGGGTGTACGGGTGGTCTAGGACACACTGTATGTGTAAAGACGTAAATGCGTTTTTTTAATTTTATATATAATAAAATAATATATTTTAGAACATTTCTAGAGATATTGAAAACACTACTATATTGTTTATCAAATTGATAGAAACTCGAGGACTTTTTTGTTTTCTAAAAAATGTGCGTTATATATCGCGATGCAATTGTAAACTTTTAGCCACGTAATCGATTACTGTTTTATACAATGTGCAACGTATAAAAATGTGAAAAAATACGTCCAACATTTTTAGAAATTTCCAGCAATATCTCGACTTTGTTCAATGACCAATTCTCTCTCTTTCTCTCCCTCTCTTTCCATCCCTTGATTCTCATAAAGGGAAAAAATGAAGTCGGTATACGCAGGACTTTACGACAAGCACAACTTATGACAGGCACGCAATAATGTAAAATTTTTTACTTTGCAATAAACTCTAGCAAGCAATACAATTATTGAACGGCAGGCAAGTTAAAGCGAAGAAAAATTCCCTTTCGGAAGAACAAGAATATAAGTGCAAGAAAGGGAAAAAAAGAGAAGAAGAGATCGAGAGTATATTTTATAATCATAATTCGTATAAATATCCTTCTTAACAAACGTTCAAAATATTAATAGCAATATCGTCTTTCAGCATAGTTTTATTGCGCGCGTTTCTCCTTGCTTATGGCATAAATATGTAAGATTCTTGGGGGTGTCCCGAAAATTATGGACGGTCGGTCTCGAAAAACTCTCGAAACGCCGCTATGTAAAACGACAGAGAAGATTCGACCATTTCGGCGATTTACGATCCCGACGTTTACCTCATTAGCCATTCCTTCTTATCATTGTTTATCGCGATGTGTGTCGCGGGATAGGAAAGGGAATCCCCTCGTCATATCCGCGCGATTAGCACATCGTCGAGGGCGCGCGGCGATTTCAAAAAATTCATAGAAAAAAATGGGCTTTTACTTAAAAATTAAAATAGCAATTTTTTAATTATTGTAATTCTCTCTCTCTCTCTCTCTCTCTTTTTCTCTCCGCCCGAGTCCCTGTAGCTCTTATTCTATCCTCTTTATTCGTTGGACATAGTTTCCTTGTCACGAGTTTGTGAGATATTTCTTTTTGCGTATATATATTTGTAATTTTTATTAATATGTAATAAATATTTTTTCCAACTTTTCACAACTTATGATATCGTAAGTAATAAGCATCGCATATAATGATCGAGTTGATTTCACGTTAAAGCGAGTCGTTCCGCTCGCAAACTTGCCTTCAGAAAAATCAGGAAATAAGTATAGCAATCTGTTCGTAATTACACTCGGTTCAGACTTACGATCCCCCCCCCCCCTTCCCCCATCCACCCTCGCAGTTACACTTATGACATACTTTCGGTTCCCGGGGATTTTATTATAATTGACGATCGTGAGAGTCGCGCGTAAATAGTAGCTTATACGGGCAATTGCAATTTTACGAGAAAAAATATAGCGCTTTCATAATTCTCTTCAACTATTATCATCTTAACTCGAAATTATGAAAATTAAAATAAAATTAAAAATTACACAGACATGTTACGAGAATAAAAATCTATCGAAGGCATTTCGAGGGAAGTTTCATATATTTATAAGTACACGGTTCTTCTTTCTAATTATTAGTTGGCAAGTATCTTGAAGTGGCATGAGCAATATCTCGCGAGTAATTCGCGGTATGGAGATTATAAAAATAAAATACGCATAGATTCGTGA
Organism: Cataglyphis albicans; assembly: GCA_038406275.1. Taxonomy (NCBI): domain Eukaryota; kingdom Metazoa; phylum Arthropoda; class Insecta; order Hymenoptera; family Formicidae; genus Cataglyphis; species Cataglyphis albicans. The sequence continues at coordinate 2,209,624 of JBCAUJ010000046.1, forward strand.
ATATTTTAAGCTCGTAGACAAACATGCTCCGCGTGCAAAGCGTCGGATAGTTGTTCGTCAAATATTAACTCAGTATTGCCGGAAACTTTTCCTCCAAGTCGCATTGCTTGAGAGATGAAAATATCTGCTACGGAATTTTCGAATGGCGAGGCGAGCGTCGTCTCCCAAAAGCAATTGGCGTGTGGAACGGTGGAGCACGTCGGCACGCAAATTTCTCGACTCTAATCGAACTTTGGCGCGACCGTCTTCTCGGGCGCAACGAGGCGTCCCGCAGAATCCTGTCGACCCTCACAGGCGAAGGACGCGGCTCGAAAGGGAAATTTAACGCTCTGAACTTGACGGAGGAAAGAATCCGGCGCTCATTTCGTAAAATTTGTTGGATCGATAGCACGTGCGATGCTCTGAGGGGCAAAAATAAAGGAGAAGAAAATAGAATGAATAAATGAATGAAAATAAAGATTTTTATTATTGTCGAATATAATTCTCTCCAGCATTTTTTGCCATCGTCAATAACGTAGTTGAACAAAAAGTAACTTTTTTTCTGAACAGAAGGAGAGTTATCATTCTTGTAGTTTTTTCGTGTTGAATAAATTTTTTGATGCTGTCACTGATTATTAAATTACTTCATAACATCACAATTTTGAGAAATTTCCGATGACAGTTGCAGAAATGGGCTGTTTTAATATATTTGTATTTTTTAAATATTGTTAACTACGGTATGTAACATGTTGAAGGAATTGCAATCACAATTAAATTTGATGTTAGCACTGTCAGCCTTCAAAAGGAATTTGTTGTCTCGGTTACGGTTATTATGTAAGATATTTGCGATTAAATATAATGTCTATTGCGAAATAGTTGAAAATAATCGTTGAGAAGTATTAAACAATTTTATGTTAAATAATTTAAATATATTTTTATTTGACTTACTTTTCAAAACTCTGAATATAAATATGTCAAAATTAATAAATTCAAAATGTATATAAATTTTTATAATAATTTGATTTTTGGATCTTCCTCCATATTAATTTCGTTGAATTTGTCAATTTTGACATTGATTCGAAAATGGTTATTTTCATTCTAGTGTTTTGCTTTTTTTATTTTGTAATTACATAATTATAAAATCGGGGCATTATATCAGCTGACAGCTGTCACCACGCCTTTTGTAGCAAATTCCGAGGAGATAAAATACTTCTCAGTTCTTTTCGTTTGAAAAGTGTTCCGTCAGACGGGTTTGGTATGCTTTAAAGATTCTTGCAAAAGACGATGATGAAGAAGAATAGGCTTATTGTTGGTTGAAGGAGAAGCCTGCGACTTCTACAAGCTTACCTCCCTTTCGCAGATACGAGCACTTTGCAAACACTCGTACACCCCCGTCGCATCTCGTCGCTGGGATCGAGTCATCTCCCTCCCTCTTTTATCTTTTCTTTTCTTTTTTATCTCAAATGATTTCGGGGTGGTCAAAGGTCAACAAGTAACTTCCGCGTCAAAAGTCGCTTGATTAAAAGCCTGAAAACGATTTTATTGCGATGTGCTGAATATCGATCCATGACCTATTTCATAGAAAAATCTGAAATGAGCACAAATGAATACTTTTATTAAACTTGAATAGTAAAATATTTCGAAAAAATTTAGATAACTTTGACAATTCTTTGTTTCAATTAATGACAGATTGATAAGGCAAATGAAGACTTTAAGCATGTATGTGACATATATCGAAATATTAACAAAAGCATTAAAATTTTATAGATTGTTTTACTATTTCTTCTGAATATTTGTGCAAAAATTAAGCACAATTCTCTTAACGATTTGGAAGTTATTTAAATTTAAAGTTACTATTGATTCTTATGGAAAATCGCCTATTGTAGCACTTATTGACAAATTTGACAAGGAAAAAATATTACCAATGAAATAAAAATTTTCTCATATATTAAGGAAATTCTAATAAATATTTGTGCAAAACTTGATTTAGATCCACTAATTCGTTTAAAAGTTATTTACTAAAAATTGTAGAAAAATATTATCTGTCTCTTTTTCTCTTTCTACAAATTACTTGTTTTTCATTGTTTTTTGCAGTTGATTTCAGAGGATATTCACGATCAAAAGTTTTTGCCATAAATTAAGGAAAATATTAATTACAACTATTTTCTTTTACGAAGACGTCAAAATCCATATTATTTTGCGATACTTAAATTTTTTTCATAACCCAAATTAATTTTTAAAATTTTTCAAACAGTATAAACGTAAAAAATATGTTTTCTTTTTAATTTTGACAATTTTTTGCTACTATTGTACATCCAGAACAACATCCTTAATGAATTTAAAATTAAAAAAAGAATTATGAATACTAATAATATGTTGTCTTAATTAATTTACATAGTAATAATAATAATAATAATTTTTATTATACGTCATTTATTAAATTGTGAGCAACGAATAAAAATATTGAGAAATGAAATGTTTCTCGTAGTTAATACTTTTATCCCTGACTGAAAATTTATTGAAAAGCTAGTAATCAATTATTAAAAGAGTTTTACCCTAAATATGTTATCCGCATAATAACTGATAATCTTCAAATATTTATTTCTATAAAAAGATTTCTATTAAACGAGATTCTCTCTCTCAATCACGCTACTGAGCTGTGGCCTGAAATTTTTTACAGCGGTCTTCAGTATTAATAAATCATGGTACATTTGAACGAGATGTTCGTTACGATGAAGGGAATCAGCAGTTTCGCTATAGCTCGAGGAAATTGGAAGGCAAGTTCGAGGGAAACGGGACTGTGCCATGCAAGAGTGATGCGAGATTTTCCATCCAGAAAATGCGAAAATCCCCTTCTTTTCGATAGAGTGAATTAAAAAAAATTTGCTATTTATTATATAAAATACGATATTAATCTATCGTCATTGGAAAACGATTTTTCGCTCTATGTAAAATATCCCGCGGATATCTAATTTCCCGATCTATACTTATACGTCCAGCTAAGAAAATGTTACGCTTGTGTTTGCATCGCAGGAACATAATTACGCCTTTATCATGCCGGGGACATCGTCGACCCAGTTCAACTCAATTCCATTCTTTAGGAACCGTCCGCGCGAAGCGGCTCGAGCCTCGCAAGAACTTTAAAGATTTTTCTCGAGACTTGCGAGACTCGTAGCCGAGCGACGATAAGAAAGAATGGTCTTAAGTAAGTGTGTAAGGACACGCCAGCGTAACCGCATACCGTCAGTTCCCACGGGATCCTGCCGTATTCTCGTCCGGGATGCGGCAGGTCCTTCGCGAGATCCTTGCGAACGGATTAGTCCTTTCGCTCCGCTCACATGCCGTTTGTATCAGTTTACAGAGATGGATATACAGAGCAGATATCGTGACGCGTGTTGAATTTCGTTAACAATTCAAATGGTTAAGATTCGGAAACCTAAATACAGATATAAGGTTTCCTCGAACGATATACTTTAAGACCACATTAAATTTCTTGATCGCGAGCTTATTAATTCCAATTTTATATATAACACATCACTCAATAAGTCTCCGGTCTAATTAAGAAAAACAAATTTTTTTTTTAGAAATCACGTGGGTCTGTCAACAATGTTGCCATATATGTGTCAGACCGGAGACTTATTGAGTGATGTGTTATTTATAAAAAAAATGAACAATTTATTTGAAATATTGAACGCAATGAAAAAAGCGTTGTTATTTCCTCGTGGCTTCATTCCGATCAAGTTGTTATTTGAAGATACACCGGGTAATTCTTTATAAATATTTAAACAACGTACAAATTACCTGGATCCTCTATATATATTGTAAAAGGTAACATGCGTTTGGAATCAGCAAATGCTCCCTTATAATTTTCGAAATATTTCAAGTTAAAATTCAATGTGATTTTTAAAAGTAAGAGTACATAAGAAAGACACAGAAGATATGATCTTAATCTTAATATGTTGTCGGTATGATAATTCTGAGCAAATGAAAAATATTTTTGCCGTCGTTCATTATTTATTCCAATAAAGAGTTATTCATTAATGAAAATATATTTATTAACAAATGTTTGATGATCAAACAAGTGTTAAATATAATAATTTGAGCTTTATCGAGCATAAATTCCACATTTTAGTTACGTATTTACACGAGTTAAATTTTGCATAATTAAGTAAACACATGCTTTATTTCTCTTGCTTTCTTCAAAAAAGACTAATTTAATCTAAATCCGATTTTAATTTTAAATCAAAATATTAACCTAACCAGAAATAATTTTCTGGTTAGGTTAATATTTTTTTCGGTATAGAGTGCAGAAAAAGAGTTCCACTCACACATTCACTTTGCAATAAATATATAAATAATAATTTGGGGTTTATAACTGTGTAAATATAGAGTAATTGGAACTATTAAAAGTATTAAATAAATAATAAATTTTGATTTGAAAACCAAAGAGAAAGAGAGAGAAAGAGAGATAGAGAGAAAGAGAAAAACTCAATCAGCATTAAATGAAGCGCACTGAATAGCAAACATAATAATAAAAAAACATAAATATTTCTTATCTTTTACTGGTGTGTGAAGGTGTGTGAAAAGAGAAGAAGCGTGATATGAACCGGAAGTGGAGGTCCCAAATTAGAGTAGGGCAGATAGAGATGTGTGTGTGTGTGGATAGGTAGAAATAGGTAGAGAGTAAGTTAGGTTAAGTTAGAGATAAGATAATTGTTAAGTTAGAGTTAAGTTAGATGTAAAATAATTGTAAGAGATTGTAAGGGGAATCAATAAAGCAAATCTAATCTAATCTAATCTATATATATATATATATATATATATATATATATGTATATAATTTAAAATATCTTAGAAACTATAAAAAAGGGCGCCATTTAATTGCACGAGCGCGTGTTTTACTCAGGAGTGAAATCTCTACAACTTATCAAGATTAAGGGGAGAACCGTGTAAGTTTTTGTAAAGATTTACCATACTTTGGGTAAAAAGTGCGGCGGATTGATCCAAATCCTTGGTAACTCGGATGTTTTCGGCGTTGAGAGGCAGCGTGAAGGTGAGCGATCGTAATATGGTGGTGAAGTGGGAGTGACGTCTCCTAGTGAAGGAAAAAGAAGAGGAAGAGTCGTGGCGGGACTTGTTGGGCCTCAAGACGAGGAGAAGCACCTTGTCGCGACACAACTTCCACCCTAAATCCGCCTTCCCCGAGGCGCTGCCTCAATAAATCCGTATTTGTTTGCTCCGGTCGGACGCCCGGTGCCAGGCATCCGACGAAATTGCGCCCGTACGAATTCCAGGCCGTACGGTAAAAAGGAGACATCGGCCATAATTGAAAGAGCTACAAAGCAGATACATCGCTTTTACGATATATATATATATATATTACGCGATGAATGTACAATTGAGATAGTTGCGTTCTCTCAATTAATTCGTCTGTACTCTGTCTCTCTTTCTCTCTCTCTCTCTCTCTCTCTCTCTCTCTCTCTCTCTCTCTCTCTCTCTCTCTCTCTCTGCCAAAATTGAATAAAATCTATGCGCTCTCTCTTGTAGCCAGTATATTATAAAAAGCAGTGAACAATCACTGATGATCTCAGTTGTAACGATGTAAATCAGTAAAATGTCATGAAAAGGAATCAGCAGTAGTTTTCAATCAGTGCTATTCAACTGCTGGAAGCAGTCGAACTGCAGAAGCAGTGATGCGTGCAATGATCATATTAAACTGAGAAAAAAAAATGATTTTTTTTTTTTTAAATTTTTTTCAGTCTCTTTTTTCGAGAAAATGATAAATTATGATTTATAAATGTAGGTAAAATATTGCTACTGTTTTATACATATAAATGTAAATACGTGTAAACGATTACTTTCATAATTATTATTTTTTACGATATACTTATGATAAATTTATAATATCATATAAATTATATATTTATTATTAAATAAATTATATAACAATATATATACGTATATATGTACGTATATATACACAATTATTAAAAGGATCAAAAAAGGATCCAAAATAAATAAAAGAAGCTTTAAAAGCCATTTTGCAAATATATACAATTATTATTAATTTTTCAATAAAATATTACTAATACATTACTAGCTAGAGGAGCAGAGCGTGAATGTTTCAATGAAACACTCTCGGAATGAAATGTTGCGTCTGCTTTATTGGTGATATTTTCACTAATTCAGTTCAAGAGAATATGCTCTCTCTACGATAAAATCCTTTGGGTATAATCTTATCGAAGAAGTAATTCTAGCCACGTATGTATTTAAGTATCGAACGGGTGATTAATGTTTAAAAAGGAAAACCTAAATAAATACTACCTAGTATTCCAGAATCTCTCGCGTTACTCTCGGCGATATCTCCGAGATCGAAGGTGTCGGTATACAGGACGGACTCTATCACAGATCTATTCCAACCGAACGTACGTCTCGACAGTAGTCCCGGCAGTCTCTCTATAGGGAGGGAATAGTGTTGGAGGATTATCCCTGTGCGGTCACATGACCCGTCCGGCTCTTTCTCCCGTTACAGCCTGCCGTTTGTTACGTTCGGTCGACCGTAACTCGCAGGATTTCTGTCCCTGGCACAGATTCCTTCCCGCCTTCTCTCCTTTCCCTCCTCTTTTGTCTCGGTTTCTATTAATTCTGCGAATGTCTACGGTGTCTAATAAAAATCACAAAAGCCGGACGTTGTGTAAAAATAGACAGTGTCGATAGCCAGTTTCTCTAGCAAAGAATTGCGTGAAGAATATCATTTCATGTATGTATAAATCTCCTAATCTTCATCATTCTTATTAGTATTCTTTCTTATTCTATTCTTTCTTTCTCGTTTTTTTTTTTTTTTTCTATAAGCACGAAGACATGTCTTAATTTTATGTATATTCTTGTTCGAAAAAAGAAACTCTGCAATCGCATTGCTATTAATATTCTTGCTTATTATATTATAGCTTCCTCTTTCCTCTGTATAATTTATGAGCCAAGAGAGATAACAAAAAAAGATCGCAATTTTACGTTCTTATTCGAAGAAAGAAACTCTGTAATAGTATTAAATTCTTGCGAGTACAGATCTATTTCCGCGAGAACCTGACATCGGCTTTAGCTGATTCGAATGCATAGGAACCCCGGTGACTCGCTTGTTGAGCTCATTAAATCGCGCCGGCGACTTCGACAGCCTGATTATGCGCCTAACAGCGTCACCATACTCGTGGGACGCTTGCGGGTGCTTGTTCCGTGACGTTCAAACGGCTGATCCGACGTTCTCTCACCGACGACATTTACAGGGTGTACGCTATAGGGTGTGCTTAATCCTATCGCCGTTCCTTATCTCTCGAAGTTCCTTAACAAAATTGGTTCTTCCTTAATTAAGCGGCGATTTTCACGCTTCAAGGCTCTGTTAGACAAAGGTTTGACTTTAAGCGATTAATCAGTGAATAATTGTGATTAAAATGAAAGTATAAATAAGATTTTGTATTGATATGATCTTGTGTAAAAATACTTTCACACCAAATTTTCATCTTTGAATTTTTATTTTTTATTTCTCCGCTATCTTTTTTTATACGCTTACGCAACACATCACTCCATAAATTTCTCTAAAACCATTCCTTTTTATAATGTATATTCTCTTTGCGAGAGATTTAAAAGCGCCGACGCTTTTCTCTCCCACCCGGTATAATCGGATCGACATTTTGCTAAAGCAAAATCCGCATGTCACACGAAACATTTCGTACACAATTGTGTGAACTGCCAACATAACCTCGCAGGACATAGTCGGTGTATCGCGCGGCGCGGGATTAGAGGATCCTCTCATGCGCGGAGTCGACGAATAATCCTGGCGTCATTCGATACTACCTGACGCTTACGCGCACTTCAGGACCAATTCTCACGTCAGACATGCAAATTACTGGCGAGTCGAATCGGGGATTCCCAGGAGCATGAGCGGACGTCGCAAAAATGTCGCCGTCGGCAACAATTTTTGGGTTTCGAGGCGACAAAACCGTTGAATACTAACAAGCGAGAGAGAGTCTGAAACTTTTGGCTTTCGAAGCAAAAAGAAAAGCGTAGAACTAGATAACTGATTGAAATTTAATTGTTCAACAAATTAGAAATCGGTTGAGATAATTAGCTCTTGATGCGCCGAAAACAATTGACTCGCGAGGAAAACATCTTTTCTCTCTCTCTCTCTCTCTCTCTCTCTCTCTCTCTCTCTTCTCTTCTTCTGGCTATTTCGTTCACTTCCCTCCAGATAACATCCCATCTCGAACGCGAATGCAAGTAGTCACTGAAGATTCCCGTAGGAGGTTCGAAGATTTATCGAGGGAATCGGAACAAGCGCGATCAGGGACGGACAGTTGTTTATCGCATCTTCGATCCGGGCCCTTGAAAAATGTAAGGGACAGAACTCTCATTGACTTTACGATGCGGAGTCCTCTGAATCTACTCTCGGTGATAAGAGCACCGTCTCGCTCGCCCTCCCGCGCCGTAAGAAGAAAAGCGAAATGGTCAGTGAATGCGTCGACCGGAAGAAAGCGCGGATTCGATACGTTCGCTCGTGTCGGAGCACTTTCTTAAATTAGTTACAAGGCGGCTCTCTTTCTCCTCTTCTTTACGCCCTTCTCTCCCTCTCCCATCCTCTCTCTCTCTCTCTCTCTCTCTCTCTTCTCTCTCTCTCTCTCTTCTCTCTCTCTCTCTCTTCTCTCTCTCTCTCTCTCTCTCTCTCTTCTCTCTCTCTCTTCTCTCTCTCTCTCTCTCTCTCTCTCTCTCTCCCTATGGTCTTTCGGGTAGCTCCCAGAAGGCATCCATTGAGGCTTCCGTCCCGGTGAATAGTGGCCTCGTCCAATTACTTTTTAATCTCCCGCTACATCGCGCCGGCCCGATACCTCCTCTCGATTATACAGTTTCCCTGCGGGAGTCCCACGAGGTGTACCAAAAGTACGGGAAATCGGTTACGGGGCTCCACTTTCGGCGAGTTCAAAATTGACTTCGTCTTTAAGGAGTTTAATCGTTAGAGTAATTACTGGAGTTTTTTAATAACTCTCGAGAAGTATCAGTCTAATTTCTCCCCCCTTCTTTTTACGAATCAAACGTTTCACATTTATCATGGAACGCAGATGAAAGAGGGAGGAGGGGAAAGGAGTATAAAGCAACCATATTTTTATATTCTCTCAAGTAGAGAGAGACAGCAGGTCACACAATTAATCGATATTATTACTCATGCCTGTCAAGTAGGCTAAATTCACAAATATTTGTCAGAGAGCAAGAGAGAGAGAGAGAGAGAGAGAGAGAGAGAGAGAGAGAGACAGACAGACAGACAGACAGACAGACAGACAGACAGACAGACAGACAGACAGAGAGAGATTGATTTGCCTGTATTTTCACCCCGACTTTTCTCTCAATCGAGAATAAATTATTTTTTTGCCAATTTCTGTCTCAATTTCGTCTCAATTTCAATCGTATTATTTGTCGGGGGTCTCTATCACGATGGATTATAACTTCCCTTGATTACGCCCATCTCCCTGGCGAACAAGCTCTGGGGGATCTTCACGAGAGAATACGTCGTCCAATTAAAAGTTTCTATTTATTTACCATCTCTGCAAAATATCGAGGATATGATTCGACGGTATTACGTTAGATCGATACGAACGAAGAGATCGAAAGAATGAACGCGGTTGATTGATGAATAATTTTTCGCGAGCATTACTTTGACGTTAGGCTTCACCTTCACGAAATTTAGTTTGAGACGGAAATAATTTTATTTATAACAGATTAATATCGAAATTGTTCGAAGCGAATCGTCCTTCTGTTTTACTTGCTTGAATTATGGTCCCACGTGCGATCACCGGCGAAACAGGATCGTGGCTGGCGCGAAGAGCGGATCATCCCTTACGTCCCTTACGCAAGCCTGTGGATAGAAAGGGACGATAAATAACTGTCCGCCTCTGATCGCTCGTCGACGCGCGTATCACTTGTCTCGACCAATCCCCAAACGACTTCCTTGACGTTTATACATTGAGCGAGAAAAAAAGTTCCGTAATACGAGTCGCTTTATGTATCGACGATTTGTACTCGTCGTCGAGGCCCCTCGCGAGCAACTCCCTTGTCGGAATCGCGAGATAGAGCTCCATTTCTATGAAGTTCGGCAACATATATTATACTCCAGATCCATGGACATGACATAGTATGATTTGCATCCGACATATCGTTGAATGTCCAAGCGCGTGAAAGATGCAGAAAATGCTTAATCTTCTGTATCTGTCGCTTTTTCTCCGTCCGTTCAACCAGAGAGATAAAATGAAAGCTGCATAAAAAAGTAAAAAAAAAAGAAAAGAAAAGTCGCCAATGATTTCACAATCGCGGCTTGTATAACACATCACTCAATAAGTCCCCGGTCTGACACATATATGACAACATTGTTGACAGACCCACGTGATTTCTGGGTAGTACTAATCTTCAAACAGTACGTGTCAAAATTTCATTGCATTCTGACCGTTAGTTTAGAGGTTACAGTCATTTTAGTGACCCCAGTTTTGTATGTTTGCCGCGTTTGCTCACACCGGACCAGAAACAACAACGCGTCGACGGTTCAGAGCGCTGTTTGGAGCTGTTCAAGCGAAATAAAAAGGAAAGCGACTACTGGCTTTTTGCAGACATAAAAAAGATGCTCCAGGGAAAGAAATTTGGCTCAAATGAAGAAGTGATTGTTGAAACTGAGGCTTATTTTAAGAACAAAGACAAATTGTTTTACATAAAGGGCATCAAAAAGTTAGAGGAGCGTTGAAATAAATGTATCACTCTTGAAGGAGAGTATGTTGATGAATAAAGTGGAATTTCTAAAAAAAATTTGTTTTTCTTAGACTGGAGACTTATTGAGTGATGTGTTAAATAGTCCATAACGTTGATGAAACTGCAATCTTCCTCTTTGGGGGAAGAATTATCCTTTCCGGCGTAAAATCGTATTCCGCAATTCCCCCTACGATTCATTCGTGCTCGGATTTTGTGGGCCCGCCCCACCAAGAGAACGAGCGGAAGCCGTTTTGGCGAACGGTTCGCCGACCGGTCTAGTCGCTCGTGGACGGATATTTCGCGTGACCCATATTTCGGACGAGACGTGGCTCGCGTGGAATTGCAAAAATGCTTTCGCCCCGTGTGTTTAACGTGTGCAAACGCGTCCGGAGTTTGCGAACAAGTTCTTTGATGTCGCAAGAGAAGAGCCGCGGAGAGTGAGAGAGATTTTGTGATACTTTCACTAACCAGACTGCCCTTTAGGACCGTAGTAAGATAATATATGTACATATTAACACCTATACTGGCATAAAATTTGCATGCAAAATGAAAGCGTGTAGAGATAAAAATAAATAATAAAACAGTTAATGCACGCACAATTATGTAATTCAACCAAAAAAGTTACAATCTTAAGAAGAATAATTATTTTCCGTAGTTTTTTTTTAAACTTAATAACTTAATTAATAACAATTTCGACGTTTAAGTGACAGTCTATCGCGTTGCAGTTTTGAGAAATTCTGAGTAACTATTTTAATGTATTTTATCGTATTATGTACTACAATTTATTACATGACAGATTTTGCTGCAGTCGATTTAATATATTGTTAGAACTTTTAGCTTTCAAAAGGAATTTGTTACGTCACACACACACACACACACACACACACACACACACACACACACACACACACACACACATACACGCGCGCGCGCGTGTACGATTAACAAGATATTTATGATTAAATATGAGATTTATTTCAAAAATGTTGCAAAGGTTATTGAGAATATAATCAAATATTTTTGAATATGTTTATTCAAATTTAAACATTTTGCAAATTGTTGAATATAAATTTGATGCTAAAATGACGAATTAAAAATGGCAAAATCAATATAGCGAATGTCAAAATGTAAAATACTATCGGATATTTTTTCTGTTATTTTCGTCATTTTTAAATTTGTCAATCCTAAACGTGAAATTTGTATTTGGCGACCAGAAAAAACTTTTGAATATTTTATTGCATATATTGATTAATATTTAATAGATTCTCTCAATGGAATATTTTACCATTTTCCCGCAATTAATTCCATATTTAATTATGATATCTTATTGATCAAATGGACATAATAAATTTCTTTTAAAAGATCTGAAAACACTCTAACAAAATATCTAATTTTGATTACAACAAAATTTCTTCAACGTGCACACAATAAGATATAAAAATTGCTCCTTTTTACAACTTTAATCTCAAGTTTCTCAAAATTGTGATTCAATAAAGCAATTTGAAAGCCGAAATTGTATTAAAAAAAAAAAAAAAAAAAAAAAAAAATAAAAATGATTTAATCTGTCTAAAAAAAAACTTATTTTTTGCTCTAGTGTCTTGTATTATTTTTGAATGTAAATAAATAATTTATATAAATTTCAAAAATTAATTTATATGTAATCAAATACTTACCTCGTGATTTGCGGAAACTTCTCGGTCGAAATACGTTCAATCGGATTTTAAGCGAGGCGATGCGCTTATTGAAGAGTACTGTCCGGAAAATTCTCCCTCGCCATTGGAAATTTAACGAGGAAGTTTCTAGCATTAGAATTTCTCATGCAGACGGAAGAAGGAGACGAGATGATTGTTTCTCGCTCTGGCTCTAAATGTGGATCGACGAGCGGTGAGATCTCCCGGGCAGACTCACCGACGCGTTATCAGGATGATCCACTTATGATTTATCATCCTCCCTGCATTCTCCAGGGATCACTCGACGCTTCTCATCGATCGATCGCGCGCATTCGCGTAATTATATCTTAATCTAAGTCCATCGAGTGCGCATCGAGGTTTGTGAGAAAGGATTATCTCGTCTCTCTCTTTCATTGGTACGAGGCTCGAGAACAAAAAATATCCTCGAAGCTGGGCGTTGTTTAAATTTTCTAAAATGCAACATAGATCTCAAGTTTTATAGAAAAATACAATTTCTTTCTCTTTCTTTTGCATCTTTTTATTTTAAAGTTATCTAGGAGGAAATATCTAGGAGGGATGATGAACGGAATAGCACGCGGATCGAATGCGAATGCCGACTCCCCGAAAGTACGACGTGGCGTCCGACGAGAGAAGCATAAGCCGGGAAGGAACATTTGATATCTCGCTCATGCCGCGAGGGAGGAATAAGGTGGGAGGGTCGATAAGGACATCTCCCAAAGGCTGCGGCCAGATAGGAAAAGAAGAAACCCACTGGTGGACCCGTGGGGCAAGAAACGAGCAAAGGCAAGAGAGAGAGAAAGAGAGAGAGAAAGAGAAGGGTTCCATCTGAAAACTTTCTTTACGGGTTACGTCGACTCGTAAAATCCTACGCGAATCAACTGCGGGCTCCGTGAAATGTGCGCGAGCTGACGAAAAAACGACGAGAGGACCGTAGCAGAAGATTAGATTTTTCATTCGCAAAGGGGGGGCAAGATATGAAAGCGGAAAGCGTATACATCATTACGGGTAGCGAGAGAAATATTTGAGAGCCGGCGAGAGTTGACGTAACACATTTCGCGTTTTGTGTTATTTAAATTTGTCCCGATAAGGAACCGGCATCGTCGTAGACATCGGTAGTCGCGGAGTACGGGATGTAATTTTCATGTGAACCCCGATCGCGCATGAGCACACACCCTTAAGATTAAGCAGAGCGCGTTCAGCGCGAAAACTTGCTTCGGAAAAATCTTTCGCCGAGCTAAGGACGGGGAGGGGGGGGGGCCGTAATTGAGTCCCAGCGGGGAGAACTTCCGCCTCGAGTCGCATAAGGGCTGAGTACCTTCACGTGCAATATACTCATGTTCTAATTTCTCGCTCATGACATCGCCTAGAATCAGCCGGTGGCATTTACGTCGAATCGGGGATAAAAAGGAAGAGAACGAAAGAAAGAAAGAGAGAGAGAGAGAGAGAGAGAGAGAAAGGGAGAGAGAGAGAGAGAGAGAGAGAAAGGGAGAGAGAGAGAGAGAGAGAGAAAGCAGAGAGAGCAGATGAACTCCCGGGCATTCCCGAGAGAAGAGGAAGAGAAACTTTGCATATCGCGTCGTAAGGAGCGCGCCGTTTAATTTCCTGTTTATAATTCGCGACATTGGAATCGCTTAAAATATACGCGATGAAGCTAGAGCGGGATTTATCCCTTTCCCTCCTAACCCTTCTTCTGGATAAACTGCAAGCAAATTTCTAAAGGAGGATGAAAAAAATCTCATGTTCTCAGAGGGAGAGTGAATAAGATTAATCTTCTACGTTTTATCTCGCGCATCTTTTCCACACTCGTTCTTAATCGTCTCTTGCGCGACTCGTGTTGCAAGATTTTACTCTATACAGTTATTTAATTAAACAGATCCTCAAGAGAATTATCCTCAGATTTTCACGTATCACCTTTTACGTATCAATAACAGTACACGATATTCCGTCGATTGCGCTTTATTGAAATATTAAATGGAATATCGAACGCTCCAATAACGCGTTAATGACAACAACGGCATTCTAGATTGCGATCGCTTCACTTCCGATTCTGCTCTCGCATCCGGCGTCGATCGTTGAAGCGAGGACGATTCGAAGGCGGCTCGAAACGAGCCGTTTCGACTCCCGTCGATACAAGATTTCCGCCACGAAGTTTTACGGCTGCCGAACCCTTTCGCTACGAGCTATTTAACCTTTCAATGTCCTCTCTTCACGGACGTTAAACCTCTGCTAACCGACTTCCGGCGATGTCGGCCGGCCGGAAGTCGACTGGTGTTTCTATCGCGAGCGACCGTAATAGAATCGTTCAAGTTTCTCGTTCGAGAAGGTAAAGTGTCGATTGTATCGGGCACTTGGAAAATCCTTTCGGTTAAAACCTAATCGGTTCTTTCTCTTTCCAATATCGGAGTAACACTTAGAATGTATCTCCGGACTTCTTCTTAATTGTGTGTGCGTAAAAAAAGATTTATTTTTAGGGTCTTACTATAGATGCTCGATTTTACAAAGATATTTTATTTACACCCACATCATTCTCGACAATCTCCAATCGGGCAGATCTTTAATTTCTAGTTTCACTAAGAGCCGTAGTTCTCTACAAGCTTTCCGGGTCAAAAAATTTGAATTTTTGTCTTCAAATTATTCCTTTCTGTGAGGAGAAATTGAATCTTTTTCATATTAGTAACTTAAAAAATATGTACTGAAAAGTATTGAATAAGTCACATTTTGTGCTCGATTTTCTCGATTTAGGACAAAGTGAGATGTTCAGATGTACAAAAATAGAAAAGTCTCATTTTGTCCTCACCAGAACGGATTCTCTGAGAACAAAATGAGACTTTTATCGACTTAAAAGTCTCTAGCTAAGTACCTGTTTCCTGAATATTATCAGAAAAGAATTATTCAAAAATAATTTGAAATAAACTATTATAAATTAAAGGAGAGTTGTAAAGTTTTTTTTAAATTTGAAGATAGATTTTTGAAAAATATATTAGGTATTTTTGCTTAAATATATTGGATTTTTCAAAATCTCGATTTTGAATTCATTTTCTCTTCATCATTAATTTCTGTCATGATAGAGGCAAAATTCTTCAAAGTTCCAATTTTAAACTCAATTTGTACTCATCGATACTGAGACTAAAATGAGACCTTACTCAATTGATGAAATTGGTGATAACAAATTCTACCAAGTCCCGATTCTCCTCATCAAAAATGTTTAAAATTATAAAGATGAAATTTTTCAGAGTTCTCATTCTAAACTCATTTTGTACTCATCGATATTGAGGAGAAAATGAGACTAAAATCGTTTGACAAAAGATCATAAGGATAAGTTGAGTCTAAAACCCTTCAAATGAGTAGAAAAGCACGCATTTGAGGACAAAAATCGAATTCAAATTTTTCGATCCGGGTTTGAGTTACATCTGTTCGATTCAGCAAATCCCGAGATCCCGCCAAAAAAATTCCCACCACGGACACCGCGAATTCCCGTATCCATTCCAGAATCTAATTCATT
Organism: Cataglyphis albicans; assembly: GCA_038406275.1. Lineage (NCBI taxonomy): Eukaryota > Metazoa > Arthropoda > Insecta > Hymenoptera > Formicidae > Cataglyphis > Cataglyphis albicans. The sequence goes on from JBCAUJ010000046.1 coordinate 2,225,575, forward strand.
AGGCGAGAAAGAAACTAAATAAACAACTACCGTATTACTTATATAAATGTCAGTCTGATTTTTATCGTGACTCGTTTCAGGTCCGCGCGACTCGTTTTAATGCATGCGCCATTTTTTTTTTATGTACGCGTTAAAAATCGCGACCTTATAACTCTCGCAGAAAACGATTGGACGTGGTGCTCGGTGTTCCGGACCGGTTGAGAGCCCGCTCGACTTTCGACTGCTCGATACAACAGACTCCGCTGAAGATTTAATATCCGTAAAGAGGGAAAGAATGAGGGAGACAGAGCGAGAGAGAGAGAGAGAGAGAGAGAGAGAGAGAGAGAGAGAGAGAGAGAGAGAGAGAGAGAGAGAGAGAGAGA
>JBCAUJ010000046.1:2228980-2245133 GCA_038406275.1 Cataglyphis albicans
TCGAAAAGTCCTATACCATTTTGCAAAATTCGCAATAGTTTTTGCGTTATTAATTAAAATATGTGAGCTAATGAGCGTGTTGGAAAGCAGTAGGCCGGTATATGTGTATACAGGGTGTCCTAAAAATTTTGATATACCCGAAGTGTGAAGCATTATTGTGCAGTATTGTGTGCATATAAAGGATGTCAAAGTGAGTAGGAAAGTCCTTTACCATTTCATGATTTTCTTAATAATTATTGAGATATTCATTAAAAAGATAGGCCAATCCGCGTCGCGCGCTTGTACTTTTTTAATTAATTTCTCGTTAATTGTCGTGAAAATTGCAAAACGGTAGAGAACTTTTTTATGCAGTTTAACACGCTTTACATGCACCCGAGAGGTGATCCGCGAATTATGTGACACTCTGTATATTAGACTTACCTGCGACACACACATACGTACATACTAAAGGAGAGAAGGAGAAAACTTCTTATCTTTATTTCTCAAGTTTTCTCGAAGATCCTCTCGAAGATGCCGGATATAAGGTACTTTGTAGTTTTCCTTTGTGATAGCCGCAAGTTAAAAGTAGTCCTTGGCGTGTGACCAAGAAAGTCTGATATTACTAAAAAGGTAACGGGTTAGACGAAGATCACAAAGTCACGGGGGAATACGAAGGGAACTTGAACGAGTTGAAAATACCTCGCGAATTACGTGCGTGTTTTCGCAGCGTGTACGTTTATTTTCCTAAATCCTTCTGTTCTGTCATCCCCTTCTTTCGCACGATTACCTTCCCGGGCGTACAATTTGCAATGTAATGCTCCCGCGACCGACATTGCACGTGTTTCTCGCAAGATTATCTCAGCAATTTAGCTGAATATCGCTACATTGCAATCAATACTATTATGCATATCCGCAAATAACAAATGCGTAAACAATAGCAAAATGATAATCTAAAAGTGCGATATACCGTGTAAACTGAACTTTACATACAAGAAACTGCGATTGAATTTAATTGATCTATCGCAATAATTGCAATTTGTTGCAAACTGTTGCAACAAATGCAATTTAGCTGAAACATTGCTATATTATAATTAACGCTGTTTAATACCTACGAGTAATACACAAACAAATGACTATCAAATGATAATCGTAATATGATTTACAGATCTGAAGTAATGGCATACTTTATAAAGTAAAAAAAAAAGGCAGAATTAAAAAAAAATGTCTTACAATTAGTCGATACATAAAAGTATAATTTTCTATAAATATTCATAAACATAGAGTAATATTATTTAATCTGTGAAATTATATGGTTTAGAGAAATCGCTTAAAATAAGCGTACTACAATCTTTTTTATGCTTCAAAGTTTTAAAGTAAATTTTTCACTTTTATAAAAAAGGCATGTTAACTTGATACGCGAATGTATCAAAGTTCTCATGAAAGTTTCGAAATTTATTATTGCCTCTTTCCTATGACACTGATTGCTTTTTCCTCGCTGTATTTCGCAAACAATTATAATCATCGAGATCGGATGTTACACAACAGTAAATAATTTTATGTGATTAGGTATAAATTTTATGTTGGATGTCTTTGAAACATAAAAAGAAAATTATAATACACTTATTACAAGCCATTTTGTTTTCCTAACTATATAATTTTACGGATCAAATGACATTAGTCTTTTGAGATGTTCATCAATATACAGGGTGTCCTAGATCATCCGTACATCCTTTTTTTTTCAAAAACTAAGCATTTTTTAAAAAACGTTTTTAACAAAAATTGTATGGTTTTGAGGGGAACATAAGATGGTGTCATTGGTTTGACCTTGGATGGCATCGTTAAGGTCAAGTCACCTTTCTTAATCTTAAATGGAATCCCTTATTTTTTATTGCATATTCTTATAGCTTATATCGAGAGCATTCCAAAACACTATAATAAAGTATTTTTTCATTAGGAATTTTTTGAGTTATTTTGTATCTTAATCTGACATATTTTAGTATAAAAAATAAAATATCTTGAAAATTATTAGTGTTCGATAATTGTATCGTAATACTTTTATGTACAGAATAATAAGATGAATCAAATGGTGCAAAGAAAAAATAAATAATTGTTATAAAAAAATATTTTGGAAATAATTGCATATTTTTTTTTTAAATAATTATTTTCTGTATATAAAAGTATTACGATACAATTATCGAAAACTAAATATTTTTTGAGATATTTTATATTTTATATTAAAATATGTCAGATTAAGATACAAAATAATTCAAAAAATTCTTAATGAAAAAATACTTTATTATAAGGTTTTGAAAAGCTCTCGAGATAAGCTACAAGAATATCCAATAAAAAACAGGGGTTTCCATTTAAGAAATTAAAGGTGTCCTTGACTTGACCCGATGCCATCCAAGGTCAAATCAATGACACCATCTTATGTTCCCCTCAAAACATACAAATTTTGTTCAAAACGTTTTTCTGTAAAATGCTTAGTCTTTGAAAGAAAAGGGGTGTATAGATGGTCTAGGACACACTGTATAATTATACTTTTATGCAACGGCTAAGACAGTCTTCTTTTAATTTTAAGATTTTTTTTTTTTTTTTTTTAATTGTGGTTTATTAAACAATATGTGGCGTAAGAAAATAAATGGCGAGGGCACATGTAAGACTTTATATAGCACTCTAATACAGTTAAAAAACTGAAATTGAACTGTCGCAACAGTTTCCGTATCCTGTCAATACGCAAACTTTTATCTTTAGGAAATAGATACTTTTCGTAATCTCACGTCATCAATGATACTCTTGCCGATCGAGGGATTGTTCGCAAAAGAAATCTTACGTAATCCTTCGTTCTCTCCCCCATCTCTCCGGAAAGCTAAAGCGGAAACGGGAACGGAAACGGAAACGGGAACGGGATCATGGTGTATACGAAGCGCGCGTTAAGAAAAAAAGCCGAGGACTTTAATACAAAAGCTATCTTTATTCCTTTAATCTCATATCAGTCGTGAAAAATCCTTCGCTACATCCAAAGTACGTACGACATGTGCAGAATCGAATACATTACGTTATACACGGTAATACAAATCGTATTGCTCAATCGTTCGGAACATCGTGTGTACCTGAAACTGTATGCGTGTATTGGTGTGTAAGTACATGAACGAGTATGTATGTCCATATATGCAAGATTGTGTCTGCGAGCGTCGGAGAGCCGTAACTCTCCGCGGGAGAGTTTTACGATCGAGAAAAGGAGGGTGGTTTACACGGGAGAAGGGAGGTAAAATAGAAGGGGAGTATTGGGTGGTTTCGAAGGAGATCGATTCGAGTGTGGCTTCGGCCCTCATTTTCTCGTGTATACTTAATGTCGAGCCTCTCTCTCTCTCTCTTTCTTTATCTTCCTGTCACATACACGCTCTCGTCGATTATCGATCTCGCAGCATGTGAATTCATAAACTCCACGACTTATTACAAGGAAGAAAAGGAGAAGAGAGATATTATTCTTCTAAGATACTCTATAAATAAATAAGAATGAGCAAAATCGGCTGGCAATTTGCGCTCTGCATTGTTAAATAACGGGGTTGGATTAATCTTTTTGGATAAATATTTTCCAAATCATCGTCAATTCACAGCAGTCTAAAATGTAAAATATTTAAATAACCGAAAAGAATTAAATATATACACCAGTTCTCGATAGGAGAGATCCCCCGGAGGGATGTTTACCATTTAGCAGACGGGAAAGTCTGCTACCTTTAACTTTTGACGTGCATCCGACGGATGGAATTACGGGAGTTTCATCGGACGGCTGATTAATGCATCGACGTGTGATTACATTTACCGGAAAGCATCGTAGCGCATTGCGAATGCGAAGGAAGTTCATAGGACGAGCGCCTCCCTCCCCCCTCGCCCCCTCCCCTCTTCCTCCGCCCTCCCTCTCGTCCTCGAGAGATTTTCCACGGCGCGAATGTTTCACCGCGCGAGTCAGCGAGTGGAGGAGAAAGCCGATTAATATTCACGACCGATCTCGACACGTTAAGCCTTTATACGATGGAATTCCGCGCGTATGATTTCCTTGCGAGATTTAATTCGACCGATTTAATGGAGCAGAATTTTGTTCCACTGCCAAGTGAATATTCATTCCTCACCTGCATATACATTGAAAAGTCGAAAAAAAAAAAATTACAATTTCTCTACGAAATTTCTACGAAATGAGAGAGATGACTCCTTGCGTCCGCGTAGAATTTCTTTTTTTTTTTTTTTGCGAAACATTTCTCCCTCGTAAAATGTGCCTTCGCGAATTCTCGCGTGGGAAATGTGGAAAAAACATTCCGATACATTTTCACAAAAAGCAAGATCATTTATTAAACAAGCCCCCAGGTCGCGGTGGTTATAATTAGCGCGCGCGTGCGAGGCGCGAAAAGGGACAAATGAGAAGTAAAAAAGGATCGATGGAAAAAGGGAGATCCATTTAATTCGGACGAGCCGCAAACGAGCGAATTGCAATACCGCCTGCGAGCAAGACTCGTTAAACTTTTCCTACTGTTTTTCTTGTATCCGCGTTTAACCGCTGCTTCGTCAATTCGGACGAAAATAAATGCGTACGAAGGAAGGGACAGATTGCAATGATAAATTTTTATCTACGAAAAAAAAAAAAGAAAAAACGATTTGAAAGAACAACGTCGAAGTGAAAACAGAAAAAGAGTCCAAAAACTTCCTAGTTTCGATTTTTTCCCCTTGAGAGAGAAATTGTTTCCAGTTGTGTTGCACTTTTATTTTTCTATCACCGGATTTTAATTGACGCGAATAAATATGCATGAAGCACAGCTAGAGAGATCTATGAAAAATTTTCGCCTATAAAAAAATGTGATAGCAAAAAAAAAAATGACTCTCTTTAAAGAATGTTGAAAATAAAATTCGTTTCGTTACTAATCTTTTTAAACTATTAAATAAAATAATCACCTTTATAATAAAGAGCGTCTCTAAAAAATACATTTACATCTTCTCTGAAATTTAATTTAATTTAACGATATTATTTATTCACCACAGGCGCACAAAGTCTTTGGAAGAAGTTCATTAAGAAGATTCTTTAAGGATATGGCGATTAAATGTAACGGTGTACGCTTTTAATTATTTAATTTCTGAAATATTCAGTACTTGAAACGCGATATTTAACATTTTTACATTAATCTCACAAAAGTTTAGAGAAAAAAAAATATATTAATTCTGTATTTGTGAGATGCTGAGAAAAAATATAACGTAAAAAATATAATATAGATAAAAAATATATAACGTAACTAAATAAATATAACTGAATAAATGTAAAGGTATGTGTATAACATTTTTCAAATTGTTGTCGATGGGAACTCTAACAATTTTTATCAAACTCCAATTTGATTAAATGAATATTTTAATGCAATCGTTACATTATTACCGCATTTTTATCAAAAACGCGGCCTAATGGCCTAAAAAAATACCCACTTACAGCAGAATTAATTGAAATTCATAAAATTGACCACGCGCGTTAAAGTTATACTCGTTAGCGAGCTCGTTTAAAAAGTTCTAATTAAACGACAAATGCGATACAACCTTTGCAGAATTTTATCATTGCGTAAAATTGTGTTCGCTTTTAAAATTCGATATACAGAGTTTCGAAAGTCAACGCCCCCGAAAACATTATACAATAAAATTTAAATGTTAACCTTAATGGCCTTTCTTTAAAAAAAAAAATTTCTTTAAAAAAATATATAATAGGCCTCTTTCAATATAAATATTTGTTTAATTAAAAAAATAATAATTTTAATTTCATGATAGCTTTCTTCTTATTTAATTTGACTTATAAAAAAACGCTTAATTTTTAATTTAATTTGAAACGACTAATTGTGACTAATTGCAAACAGACAATTTTGATTTCTTAGCACATTAGAGGCCTTTCTTTATCTTGTGTTTCAAATATTTTCTTCACACCAAATTTCACGAAGGGTAAATAAATTAGTATCTTGCCCGAAATGAAATATTGTTATATACGAAACTTTCGAAAGTGAAGACGCAAATTTCGAGTTATCTCAACGGCGAGCTTAAAGGACGCAGGCAGGATTCTATATCTCTTGCAAATCGCCAGACTGGAAGGCAAACACTGTTCATCCGTGAATCGCGTCGTGATTACGGCGACGGAAAGGAAACCAGTTTCCTCGTCCTCGGGTACTTCTGAAAGGATCCTCCACAGAGTCTCGATGCTCTTTCTCGGGCGCATATTCAACTGCTTATGATCACTTGTCATCAACCAATCAACATTTCCCAAATCATCATCGTAATTTACGAATTTTACAAATGTTATCCAGTCGGTTTTTTTTTTCTCGAGCAGAAACAATATCAATCACAATTTCTATTAATTGTAAATCGCTGATTTGAGAGAGCAAAGCCAGCTCGAATCGCAAAATTTCGAAGACACCTTTAAAAAATAACTACTTTCACCAGTTTTTATTCCTTAGTGTTTTAGTCGCGCCATATAATATGTATATATCTATCTGTGTGTTGTGTGTGTATATATTTATATATACGCATATGTATATAGGTATACAGGGCGTCCCAGAAAAGATTCCCAGGAGCTGAGGGATTAATCTGCAAGATTTTCCTCAATAGAATGTAAACTTAATTTTGACAAAAAAAAAAAAAAAAAAAAAACAATGTAAAATAAAGACAATTTATTTAAATATCAAAATTTTTGAGCAAATTCACAATATCAAATTAAATTACATTACGTTGAAATTTTTAATCTTTAATCCTTAGTTCTGACCTTCTTTTAAAAGAAAAAATAGATCGCAAAATCAATAAATTATTTTCCAAAGTGCATACATTTTTTGCTTACTCGATCCTGGGATATACCGGTTTTTTTTTCAGAAAACACCCTGTATATTCAACGGTATCTGTACATCAGGTCGAGCGCCACTGCGGCCTCCTAATCTCGCACAGTTCACCAGTCTTAAACACCAAGTTAACATTATTATCACTACAGCAGAATCGCTACAATTGCGTCTCCGCCTGGCTATTCAAGATCGAGAGTACTCACGCAATTGAAATAAACAAAGTTTCGTAAGTTTCGTAAGTTTAAAACAAAGTGCTGTCAGCGGATGCGAGAATTATCTTGAGCAGGTTTTCTGAATCACAAGCATCCCATACAAGCAACGCTATTGACATCCGAAAATGATATCAAAGCGATCTAATGATTGAAATGTACAAATCACGCTTTGCTTATAAAAAAAAAGGAGAGTTATATAAGTTTATATCTTTCCGATATAATAATAATCTGTTTAAGATTTTTTTCCAAAACAATTATAAGCGTCGTATTACGAAACAAAGATAAAAAAGTCATATAAATATTTTCTCAAATATCGATAATATTTATTATTAAAACAGGACAATTCTCTTTTCTTATATCTTTCCGATTCGCTCAACTTGCAATTACCGATTCATCGCAGACTTTAACGGTTACAGGATCGACATGAACAATTAAATTTAATTAATTTCACATTTTCTCAGCGGATCCTGCCGGAGTGACCACTTTGAGCACCAGTCACGTTTCTGCTCGTGCAACGCTAAAAGCGCGCCTTCGAGGTCCAGTGAGACGCGTTTCACTCCATCGAGTCCGCCAAACATTTATCTATCACTTTAAGGATCAGTCACGCCATCTTGGTTCCTTTTCAACGCGACCGAACGTTTCTCCTTGGAGCGCGTCCAAAGAACGACGTCGTATTTCACAAACGCGACATGCCGTTTAAATAAAACCGGCCACCATTTTCATGTCCGAAAAAGCACTCTCTGCATTTAAACGCGAGCCGCGTAAATTCTTCGGAGTCGATTTCCCTCGAATTCGAGGATCGCCTTATCCAAGCGCAAACACCTCCTTCGTCATCCTTCCTGACTGACAAGGATTGTGCAGCCCGACGACATTCGTGACATGCCTTCTGATTAATCTATTACGTCTCTACCGTCAGGACGAATGCTTTGTTCGCGCCGTCTCTGGCGGCCGTGTTCCGCCAATCACAACCTGGACCCTGTTATCCTCCGCGAATTAATCTGGTAACGTGACGAGGACAGATCTCCTCCTTGATGCCGATAATTCATATTGTTCGTAGCTTTGTTAAGATCTTCATGCTTGACGTTTGACTCGCGTGGAAGGAGATTGTAAAAATTTGAATATGAAAAGTATTTTGTTATTGTTTCTGCTGGGTCAATATATTGAGCAAAAAGATTGAGAAGAAATATCTTCTTTTTTAATCCGTAATGATTGTTTTGTTGATAAGACATATGGAAACTTGTGAAATTATTAATACATTTCATTAATTCCCAAATTATTGAAAATAAAATAATTTAATTTTTTTTTTTTTTCAAATTAATTTCCTTATCAATAAAACAATTAACATAGAATGGAAGAAAAACGAATATTTATAATGTAATCATTAATTGTTAAAGTTAATTGATTCCAAGATAAGAATTTTTTAGCAAAGATCAGGCAGTAAATGTAATTATTTCATTAAATACCAAGAAAATGTGTACATAATTGTACATGGTACCACCTTTTCTATCTCGCCATTTTCGAAGAAGTTAAACGGTAATAGATTCTTTTGCAGAGAAATCGATCTATCCAATCTTTTCTTCTTTCAGTTTAAGTCTATAGAAGGTTGTTGGGTAGACTCACAAAAAGTGAACGTCAATCTTATTCAACGATATATCAGAAACGTATCTTCCACGCTTTTCAAACCTAACGATTATTTCTCTTATCGCCATTGGCAATTTTTCAGACGTCCATAGCGTCTCCCACGTAACCTTCGTCAGGACTCTCTGGGTGATTCGGTGGTTGCAACTCCTCTGCCCTCGCGGCAGCGGCAGCCGCGGCCTCGCGAGCGGTCTTTCCGAGAAGGGATCTCGGGGATAGGGGAGTAGTCTCGCCCCTATAAGCCGCTGGGGGTGACGGTATGAAGGGTACTTCCGGGAAGACGGCGATCGGCGAGACCGGCGATTGGATGGGCAGCTGTTGCTGAATCGGTTGCTCAACCGGCTGAATCGGCAGAGATGGTGATTGCATCGTTGATTGCAGCGGCTGCTGCTGCTGTTGGTGCACCGGATAAGGATAGCCCTCAGCGGTGTACCTGGCATCGGTTCGCGGTAAAACGGGATCGTATCCCGGTGATCTCGCGAGGAATTCTGCCTCACGCGAATATCTGGCCGCCGGCGCAGCCGCCGAGCCAGGTTCCGTCATCCGTTGCCGAAGCCTAGGCAAAGTGCTAGCAGTGCTGAAAGAGATCTTGGGCAGACCAAAATTCAGCGGATAACCATCCTGATCTAGATAACTCAACTGTGGTAAAACCGGCGGCGGTCGTAGATCGGGCTGCAGCGGATAGCCCGAGTCGTATTCGAAGATCTGCCGATCGGCAGCACCGACTCGCTGATGATGCCGTCCGTACAGCTGACCATATCCCACCTCGGTACTTTCGGGCACTTCATTAATCAAATCTGGCTCGGTTAGATACTTGGCGACCGGACTTGCTACCGGATATGCGTTTCTAGAGTGTTCCCGGTGCTCTAAAGTAGCCGCTCGGCTGATTTCTCGCTCGGTATACGAAACCATCTGCTGATGCTCTAAGCCGATCAAGCTGCCGTTCCCCTTTCGGCAGGATCCGCTAGTGGTATCTTTTGTAATTGGCAGCACCGATTTGCTCTGCGTCACCAAGGCTTTTGAGTTGCGCTTCCGGTCGCAACGTCGTTTTTTCGCACAATATATCACGCTACCTATCAGACAACCCAACGCCAAGAGAGTGCCTACCAGTGCGCCCGCAGCTATTGCGGCTACGTAGCCGGAACCGGGATTGTCAAAAGGTGGCTCCACGGTGGATTTTTCGCGAAAGAGCACGAGAAGAGAGAGATTTGCCATTGCAGAACCTGCACTGTTTTCCGCTATACAACTGTAAGTACCTTCATCGAGCGACTCGACTGAGTAAAGAAACAGTGTGCTGCTCATATTGGTCCCGCCTCGTTGTCGGTAAATACATCTGCAACCAATTCGGGAGAATACGGTTCGAGACAAATATATACAGATTCGAATCAAAGATCCAAGATATAAAAGTCACTTACCTTGAAAACGCGGAAATGCCATTGACTATAGAATCATTCTCATTCTGCGACTCGCACGGTTCTCCGTTGAACGACCAGATGACTTTGGCGGTAGGTATCGCGTGAATATTACATGTCAAAGTCACATTACCGCCTTCATAAATCTCTAAACGATTTTGAAGATCGATACGGGGCAGGCAAGCCAATTCACTAATCTTGAGACTTTTGATTTGTCTGCCGCGCAATCTCTCTGGAGAATGGCAGACTGGTTCAGACTCCTGCGGGGCTGCCGGGGCTGATTTCTTGAGCCAGTCCTGCATTATTCTCAGCCTGCAGTTGCATTGCCATGGATTGCCATGAAGAGTCAATCCCCTAAGATTTCCTCCCAGCGGCAGAGTGTGATCAGGCACGTAGACAAGTTGATTGTCGTCCAGCCGAAGCCATTCCAGCGACTGAAGACCCTCGAAAGCACCTTGCTCGATGACCTTTATTTGACATTTACTAATTTCCAGATTAGTCAGGTGCATCAGATGACGAAACGCATCCTGACGAATCTCTTTAATTGGATTTCCACTTAATATAAGTCTCATTAAACTTGAATAAGACGCAAAAGTATCCGTGGGTACTTCCTCGATTTTGTTCTCGGACAGATCCAATTCCACCAAACCGACCAGTCCAACAAATGCCTGGGAGGCAATCTTGACGATCTGAGATCTGCCCAAATAGAGCCGTTGAAGGTTAACTAAGCCGAGTGCGAGGAAACATTCCGCCGGTAGCTCGACCAAGTGATTGTCAGAAAGGTCGAGCACTTGTGTTTCCTCGCGGGCACCCTGCGGCAATCCCCTGAGATTACGATTCGCGCACTCTACCCATTCTTTCCCGCCTTTCCACTTGCATGCGCACATACTCGGGCAGCCCTCCGCCGCGCCCGCCCCCCAAGATAGCAACAGCAGCAGCATCGTGCCGAGAAGAGCAGCCCATCGCCACCAGGTTGGTACGATTGAGCACATGGTGCTCTTTCATCCGAGCCTTCTCTCGTGTTCCTTCTTCTTCTTCTTCTTCTTCTTCTTCCTCTCACGGCACGATTGTATTCCTCCGTTTCTATCGCATTTTTCGCTGACCCACTATAGCCGCGCACGCTGACCCTTCACCGTAGCTGAAGGGAGACTGCGGTACTTCGATCGAACCGATGCAGAGTTGAATCGACCGTCGTCAAGATGCATCAGCTTGCGGATAATATTGGAAGGAGAATCTCTGCAACAATAAGACGAACAAACCAATGAGTTACAATGCATTTTGGATTATGATGTGATAAATAGTTAAGTCATAAATAAGATCCGGAATAATTTACGAGAGATTTGGTGGAATCAGAAATGCATGCATTAAATACAAAAATTAATTCAAGAGCAATAAGTCTCAAGTAACCTCGATCTTAATGACTCTGCGCATGATTGTTTTGAAAAATAACCATTTCCACTCTCCTAAATTTTTTTATCATCTTCGCGATAAACGATGACAATCGATTACGAAACTTAGCCTGCCGTGGATTTCCCCGCAAAAGAGAGAACTATTAGACTTCCCAGCTGGATCAGGATTTTCCTCCTGACTAGAGTCTCACGAAAAAACACACAGTCTCACCATAGAAACTGCCGAATCCCCAGTAAGATGATCTCGAGGGAATTCTCGATGTGGCGAGAGCGCAGGTTGAGGGCGGATAATAAATTCCATGAAGAGAGGGTGTGTATCCCAGGAGAAGGCAAGGACGTCGTGAGGAGAAACACTCCCGATATCAGGATATCAGAATATCGAGCGCGCTCGTGCGGCGCCGTATGCAAAGACCTTCCGCTTCTTCGTGGCTTTATCCCGATATAGAGGCCTTTCACTATCGAGAGATGCAAAGGCCTGAAGGATATTGCCGATCTCGGACGTTTCGAATCCAATATCGACTGACCTTCTCCGCTGTAACCGTGCGAGTTGCAATTTTTTCCCGCATCTTTAAAATCGCTACTGCGACGTTTCCCGGAAAACGCAAACGACGCGGATACAGTCTTGACAAGACGCTCGACAGTTCGTGTAATATCACGTGTATATCTTGTATTATCAAACGAATATTTCCATTTATATTAGAGAAAGTTTTTGCTTCAACTGCGATTTTTAATTAGTTTCATTATTAATTTCAAAATTAATATATATATATATATATATATATATATATATATATAAATTAAACTAGTTGTATGATATGATTTTGTGGAATCTACAAAATGAGATTCTATATATTAATCATAAATTTATATATTAATAAAATTATGATTATTTCATCAAGCCACATTCCATTCAACGCGTGTTCGCAAATTATCGAGTCGAGTTTTCCTCTCTGTATTATATAGCTGGTACTGTGTAAATGCAACTTCGTATAAATGAGAAATCTGGTGCAGTAAGAATCGCGCAGAGAAAAACATGAAAAGGTAGGGAAAAAAAAAGGCGAAAAGGTAGGAAAAAACGACGGCGACACAAGAAGGTTCTCGTTCATGTTCGTTTCCTTCTCCACTTGTTCGCGCTCGTCGTCGGAATCGCGAGCTCGTTTAGTCGGCAACGTTTTCATCGAGGATGCGAATTGTCGAGCCCGCGGGAGGGCTTGGGAATATCCGTAGAGCCCGCCGGTAAACCGTCAGCATTCGCTTTGCGCGCGCGAAGGGGCTCCCTTAAAGGAACGCCCTTAAAGGAAACGTTTCTTGTAAAATTGCGTCTCGCGGCCGAGCAGTAAATATCGAATGCGAAACGGTGAAATGCGCTTCTTCGCCCATCGCTCGAAATGGAAATGAGAGGACTCTGAAAATGAAAGAGAGTAGTTGTGGGCGAAGAGATTTTTCAAGAGTTTTTCCTCGCAGATGGAAGAATTTAATATTTTATTTCAACTCGTTCTCGTCAGTTCACGTCCCGCGATTCTCCTCTATTACGTATCAAACGATATACGTAAAAAGATAATCCGCACGTTTCTCCCAGAATATATTACTACTAAGTAAGCCCTTTCAAGAGATCCTTAAAAATGGGATGAGAGAGTGACGTTCTTCGATGATCACGTTAAAATCGTAACGATAATGTCGCGATTAAATTTAGTGGTTGTGCCGATTCGAGCGCTATTTCGTTAATTGTTCCCGCCATTTGGCAAGAGGAATTTCACTCCCGACGGAGGCAAAATGGGAAGAAATACTTCCCCGGTAACGGAATTGGAGCAAGAGGCGAAAGAGGCTGGAAGGTAGCTAAACGGTGCTGAGAGCATCCATTCGAAATGGCGAATCGTCATTTTAACTGTTATGACTGTTATCAGCAAAGGAGTAATACATTTCGGGCGGGACAGTTGAAATGTCTCGTATAGAGTTAAAAAACGGTTGAAAAAGTTCCGAGATATGCTGAATCCTCGTCTGTATCATTAACGCACGCGATCAAGTGGAAACGATTATCGATAGTCACCTCGTTACCCCGGCACTTTTACAATTTTTCCTAATGAATACACTTGAATCTCTTAAATTCCGCAAATTCTACGATGATGTAACTAAATAACTAAATAAATTAAATGGAAATGTGTACACTTTGTAACAATTTTACGGCTACTATTTTACACCATATATGGCACGTGTCTACACCGTGATGCTTTGCGACTATAATGAATAGGATGATTATATCGATTATATATGGCATGTCATATCTCTCATTGTCGGGAAACCCCATGTCACATCACGCATCAAACACGGAGGGATAATTTAATTAACATCGATCCCCACGCTTAATTACCGGGAAACAAGAGGGCGGCGCGCAAACAAAGAGAGCAATGAGGAAGAGAAACGTTGCTGAAACGTTATTCGAATCAGATCCAAATCGGATTTCAGTTCTCTTTCTACGCTTAGAGCGGCATCTTCGTCCTCGTCTTACTGGATGCGGCACAAAGCCTCGAGGACGAGGATTTCCGCCAATCTTTTCGTCGATCCTTTTCCCATCGACCGAGAAAACACGGACTTCCAAGCGGATGGATTTTGTACAATTCTAGGGGAAGGCCAATTACTTGTTTATAAGACAATTTAGCCTCCAGTGATCTCAGTAATAGAATGAAGATAACAATGTGAGAAAGGGATAAAAATTAAATATTTGCCTCGATTGTACTTTTATTTCGCACCAACTCAGGCAGAGCAATTCCAAGTCGCGCTCCATTTTCATTTCATAAATGCCAGCGACGAGAGAGAACGTGGAAGACCTCTCTCGTAAGACCTAATCTAATAATAAACTTGGCGGTATTGAGTGTTGCGCGAGCGAATATACAACGAGTGAAATAAGAATTGCAATGTGTAGTGCGCAATTGTTCCTTAAACTTCCTCGAGACCCGGAGACTCTTTCCCAACTCCTCGAGCGTGTTCGAAGGCATCGCGGCCTCTTATTCCTGCCTCTTGAGGCGAAGTAGAGGCGAGCAGCCTCTGGTATCTTCATTCTCGACTTACAGCGCGACTTACAAAGACTCCGAGTATCGAGTGGGCGAGTATCGAGAAGCGGCCCCTTTGCCGATCTCGCCAACGTGGAAGTTAGCTGTTACGTAAATTCCTCGATACAATTCCTAGATACTTGATCAAAAATATAAGGGAGGATTACGGTAGAGTGCACAAAACGCGAGTAGAGTGCTTTACGAGTTTTCGCTCCATTTTCTTGCGAATGTTTCCTGAAAAGCAAGAGAGAGAGAGAGAGAGATTCGCGACACGAAATTTCTCGAGAATTAAAATTGGAAAATGCTCGAAGATTGTAAAACGCAGTCAGGCGCATATAAATGGAATTTTATGTAAAATATACAGAGTGTATTTCGTAAAATGTATGTTTTATCTACAAACTGTATATATTTTTTATTGGGCGAACAATTTTATTATCTTTCTTTTAAATTGCGGAAATATTGTAAAAGGACTTTTCAGTGCGAGAAAGCATCGGCTACGCTAATTCAATTAACTTTGACTCGCAGTTATTCAATCATTCTTGGCAGGTCGCATACAACGACGGGCAATTGTACTTAATGTCATTCGAATCCGATCTAATCGATTCGAGTATAACAGAGTCGAAAGATCTCGTTCTTAGTTTACAATTGTAATCTTATCGAAGTAAGAATAATAATAGTCTATTATAATAATAATTGTATGTGTGTGTGTGGCACAGAGAACAGAGAAAATCACATATATTTTCTAGCATACAAATATACTATTTAATTACTATTTAATTAATTTAAATATACTATTTAATTGTTATTCGAGTTAAATTAAATATTGCTTAAATATTACAATATTACATACTTTTATTATTGTTTAATTTATATGTAAAACTCGCAAGAGATACATGCAATATTAATTTCAAAAAAAAAAAAAAAAAAAAAAAAAAAGCAGAAGACAAAAAACTACATTGCGCGTTTTATTTACATTTTTTCTCCCCGATGTAATAACGTCGATGGGATGATGCGGGAGATGCTGGCGTACTCGAAAGCCAATTTTTTTGCCTCTTTGTGTTTCGTTAATGTAAGCCGCGCTCCAACGGAGAATCTAAAATTACCGGGTGTTACGATCGATCGGTCGCAAATCGAACAGCGAATTTGATCCTTACCAGCTACTTCCTTTTATAACGACCCTTCTCGCCGAAAGCCTTTCCCTCGCTTTTGACGAACTCGCCTCCGCGTTGGATAAACAAATTTTCAGAATGGAAAATTCTACCAAAAATTCGAACAATACTAAATCCTATGTGACAGGATATGGTAGATAAAAAGAGTCCTAGTATTTTCTCCTCTTTTATCAGAAAAAAAATGACATCTTCTGTTTTACATATACATGTATACATGTGCGCACACACACAAAAGTACCTTAAAGACCGGATGGAACGCTTAGATTGAGATCATTTTAAGATGATTTTTCCTCAGCAAAAAGAGGCATCAATAATTTCCACGATATAAACGATTCAAAAAGAAAGGCTTTTTGCAAACTAAACTTTATAGAGAGTTAAAACTACATTCTTTAATTAATTTCAGATAGAGAAACACTTTAATAGAGACAGGGAATTT
>JBCAUJ010000046.1:2253864-2276079 GCA_038406275.1 Cataglyphis albicans
AGAAAATTTTTATTTCATTGGTAATATTTTTTCTTTGTCAAATTTGTCAATAAGTGCTACAATAGGCGATTTTCCATGAGAATCAATTGTAACTTTAAATTTAAATAATTTCCAAACCGTTAAGAGAATTGTGCTTAGTTTTGTGCACAAATATTCAGAAGAAATAGTAGAACAATCTATGAAATTTTAATGCTTTTGTTAGTATTTCGATACATGTCACATACATCCTTAACAAAGTTTCCGAAAATGTGTCGTTTTCGAAAATCTTGTCTTTTAATATGGCAACAAAATGCATCTGTTATTTCTTGATTCTTCATGTAAACGATTCCTTTTGTAAAAATTTTAATTCTATTATAATTAAGTTTAACGCATACATTTTTATATAATAAAACACTTTTGAAGAAATTTTATTCTATTTGACACGAAATAAATTCTGTTGTGGCAGCGAGAGAGAAGTGTGCTTTCTGACTGTGATGTAAACAAAAGAAGACGTTATTTACGTTATTTACGTAGTTTTGGCTTTCTTCTCAGTTCTCTTATTCAGTATTCAAGCACCATGAGGTATTCATGCGAAGAATATTTCGACAAACTCATGGCTTTAGGGAAGCAGTGAATATCGACGTGCTACGCCATTGTACACAGAATCTTTACCCTCGAAGATGACATCCGAATTATAAAGTTTCTCGGTGTCGTCGAGTTCGCAGAAGATCACGTAACCGCTGTTAGAAAGAATTGGAGTATCTCGGTTCGAATCTACGTATGTATATATTTTTTCTATAATTTTTTTTTTTTTTTTTTTTTCGCTATTATGTATACAGAGTGTTCCATATAAGTTTGATCTCGTATAAATCGGGGTACTGACCTGTATACTATTCTTTGTTCAGAAATAAGAATTTTTTTTCTTTATTTTCTGCATTGTTTTCGAGATATCTTTTTTTATTATGCTAATACTATACCACTTCTTGATTTTTTGCAAAATTTCAATTATTTTGTTATAATTTAGTTTAACATTTATATTTTTTATAATAAAGCACAAGAGAATTTTATTTAACATTAATATATATATATATATACGTTAAATATTAAAAAAATTATTTTATTATATATAAAACTATTAGACTTAATTATATAAATTATATAGAATTAATAGAAGAAAATTATTGTTAACTCAAGAAATTGCAAAGGAAGGATTAATATATTAAAACATGAGATATCTCGAAAGCAATGGACATTTCTGGGAAATTTCGCCAAGAAGAAGAGATGTGTACTTTTTGATCAAAAATACTGTAGCACAGGTACTGTACACCTTATCTATATGAGATGCTTCGTAACGCGGCGAGAATGATGAAGAAAAAGTACACACGTACGCGGAGAAAAAAACAAATTGCAGTTTTCAAGATTCGAGAAGCATCAGCGGCAAAAATACAAAATACCCGCGCTTGCATAAAAGCTCATTCACCCTAGCATAGCAGAAGTCTATTCTCGGAAGCTCTCGGGTAAGAGCTATTGATTTCTTGGCAAACAACACGAAGAAAAGCCGTGCGGCCAGCCGAAACGCCAACGCATCGCCTACGTTAATGGCAGACCGAGCGCTACTTTCGACTAATCGATTCGGTGGAAGAATAGACGCCTCGTGTGAATGAAGGGCCGTACGGTCCGCCGACTTCGACTGATTACTCTCTCTCTCTCTCTAATTCGAGCGGATGGAGCATCTGCGGGGAGGCGTCTAAAGCCGAGAGTAGAAACTCTCCTGCCTTCCGCTTCGGCGAGCTTTTCGCGTGAAGGGATCAGCTCGCGTGAACTTTGGGACTCTTCGCGATGTTCCTTGCCGGCAACCGAGGACTTCGTCGTCTGTATCTCGGGAGCGAACCTCCAGTTGTCGCATATGTTGACATTGAAAAATGAGTTCGAGGAATACGCGAGGGAATATATACAAGTTTATGGAGCCACCATAAAACATATATATATATATATATATAAAAAATATATATATATATATACGAAACACATGCGGCAATATTTTAGGCATGCATCTTGCACGGCGAACGTTTGCGAAACTAGTCTGGCGTTGAGAGAGACGAAATTACGCGGAATAATGGCACATTTCATTAATCATAAAACGACGCAAAAGTCGCGAGACATATGTCAAGGAGAAAGAATTTGTCCTAAAACTACACGCGCTTCAAGAGCGTCACGTGCAACGTCACTCCGCTAACGTAGCTTTTGCTTTACGCACTGCGCTCGAAGATTCAATAAAAGGAATGTCTCAATGAAGAAAAAAAAAAAAGAAGAATAGAGTACTTTACCGCTTTGATGAACTTACGGCGAGATGATCCGCCGTTTCGTTCATCAGGAGCGGGAACGGCACTGTTTTTCTTTTCTCCTCCATTTATCACAACGTTTCCCGTTTATGGCGGTAGTAAAACGACCCGCGTATCCCCTTCGATTCGGGTTAAAGGAAAACGTCGTCTCGATGTCAGGACATCCTACCACTTGGTGCAAATAAATGATATTATCGAGGTTTGATGGCGCGCGCGACCCTGTGTTCTCGTCCACTTCTGGTGCAAAAAAAATCACGGAATACGTAACGATGGTTCACGTACGTATATACATATGCATGCGCGCATCGATCGATATCTCGCTTGCTCAATTATACGCGAAGTGAAAATATTGCGTGTTTTTGCACGTCCGAGACGGGGAGATTCTCGTTTGCTGTTTACGAGTTTGATGTCGATGCGTTATTCTTGCGAGGAAAATTTCAGGCATGAATTTTTTTTTTCAGTATCCTTTTCAAATCGAGAGGTACACCTACCGTGAAATCATTCGAAACAATACGAAAGCGTCCACGCGATCCGCGAAGACAACTAAACCGCTGGAGATCGGTGTTATTAGCAAACAGATGATATCAGTGGAGCCTGCACAAGTGTTTGTCTATAGATAAACTTAATCCGCATGCTCGCGTCTATGTATTTAGGATCTAACGAGATATCCAAGATAAATTCTAAAACAAATAAATTTAAGGGCTTACAAGTAAGTATGGTAAATCGAAAAATGGAATTTTTTTAACATCGTGCAAAAATTTTATTCAAACGAAATTAGATAAATAATATTCTTTGTTCAAAAATATATACTTTAATTAATAAAATCAAAATAGCAAATTGCAGAATATTGAGATAGAATGACGTTCTAAATAATGGGTGCCTCTATAAATAGTTGTCAAAATTTAGCGTCAAAGAATTGTCTAAACAAAATACATACTTTTTGCATACTCCTTTGCAGTTGTCATGTTCGAATCATGATGACTTTCTTTATATTTCAAATTTTTTCTCAAGAAGTTCTTAGGTTCAGATTTAATTAGTAAAAAATAAATGTAAAAAAATGCTTTTCAATCAAAAAATAAACCAAAAAATATAAAGATAAAAATTGTAAGGATAAAAAAGCTTATTTTTATTTTATAAATAATTTACAAAAACTGGCCATTTTGGCCATCGATTATACACGATTATTTAAAACATCATTATTGTTCTTCTGTTTCAATATATTTGCAATTTTTCATTTAAAAAAAATATATATATATTTTTTTTAATTAAAAAATATTATTTACCTGTTCATTAAAATAAAAATTTGATATCAAAAAGTATCCTATTTCTCGATTTACTAAATTTTAGAAGCCCTTAAAAAGAGAGATTCACATAAATTCGCGAATGTACGAGAGCTCTCTGAACGATATCCGATATATCTAAGAAGCTACACATACACCGTAATAGTGCTCTCTCGCGTCGTCGAATAATAAGCTTCGCGAGCAAAGTCTGTTTCGCCTAACAACGGCGGCATAAATAAGTCACGCTCCAAGATGGCACACGATGCTCCTTTTGAACGACGAGAATACACTTACGGCGGTGAATTTGTAATTTCGCGCGCCATGTCGTGACCCGGACTACTATCCCGAGATTCAGGAGATGAACCTCCTAGTGGCAGTAATAGTAAAGTAGTCTCCCGTACGTACATTTCCCGTGAAACGAGAATTACGAGCTGTGTATACGGTCATGTTAACCGCGACCTTTCTCAGCGAGATTCTTATCATTGCATTTCTACACGCGTGCGTGCATTCATTACGCGTACATCTTTTTTCTTCGCGCCAATATTTATATTTATTTCAAGAGGATCGGAGAAAAAGTTTCATCGGCAGGCACTATCCGTTAGAATATTGAATGCCGAGGAGTATAAAGAGACAGTGTAAAGTTTCAGTTCGGTTAAGCTGCGATATGCATGGGAACATGGATCAGGCCAAGTTTCGCTGTGCTTATCACCACCCGCCCGAGAGACGTCTCGCTGATCGCGTGTCAAACGCAGCTGGATGTAAACAAACCAAGTTTGATATCCAGGCCGCCTATTTGGCGCTGAATGCGGTTGAATGTACGTGTTAGTCGTGCGAACGTAAACATAGGAAGGGTTGGTTCTCCATGTTCCGACGACCCGACTTAACGTTAAGTGTCAGGTGCGAATACGGGGTGAAGTGTCAAACTTGGCCTGACGTCTCTCGGTGTGCCTAACTCGCTTGAATAACGTTATAACGAAATTTCCCAAGTTGTTAACTGGAAGGGGGAGGGAAAGGGGATGAAGGCCTACGTGTTAGTCTCTAGCGCGAGTTCCCGGCTATAGTTGAAGCCTATTTCGAATCGATCATTAGACCGTACGAAGCCAGCGTTAGTTCGAGGAACCAGCGAGAGAGCTGTGACGAGTTTGAGATTATATCAGCGCGTAAAATTTATCTTCCACGAATCATAGAATCCATAATTCTTGCCTACGCGCGGCTATTCGAGATTCACACTGATCCCAATTCCCGTAAATTCCAACTTCCATAGATCTTACAGATTCTACAGAACTTTGCGAAAGTTTAAGTCTTGGTTTCACAGATAGGATAATTCCCAGTAAGATCCTATACACGTTGTAACTCTAAGCTCTCCGCATTGATCATACAAGATTCCTGGATCCTAAGATCCACAAATACTAAATTTCCCTATTTTCGAAAATTTCGAAACCAAGGATATCTCTATGGTTAGGTTAGGTTCTTGCCTCGGTTTGTTTTCGTTCAACATTGCTGGCTTGCCCGGACTTTTAAAGTCGCCAGGTATTCTTCTTTGTAGTCACGCGCTGTGCGTACCATGTCAAAAGACCAAGTATTCAAGTATTTACTTATAAAGTCGCAATATAATTTCCCTTTTCTTTCACGATTGTCGCGCGTTGCTTCAAAGCTGTCACGCAAGATTGCGCGGACAAACTCGAAGAAATAATTAGCCATGTCGGATCACAGTGTTTCTCTTGTTGAAAATCAGCGGAATTCATTGCTAACAAAGCACAACGAAACAAAAGGGAATAAAAGATTATAAAGGGCGCCATGAAATTAAT
Organism: Cataglyphis albicans; assembly: GCA_038406275.1. Taxonomy (NCBI): domain Eukaryota; kingdom Metazoa; phylum Arthropoda; class Insecta; order Hymenoptera; family Formicidae; genus Cataglyphis; species Cataglyphis albicans. The sequence continues at coordinate 2,259,274 of JBCAUJ010000046.1, forward strand.
TGTTGCAGAAATTTCAGCCTTAAATTTCTAGATATTGTCAATCTAGAAATTACCAATGGCAGAGAAAGATATTCTTTCGTATTCGAACGAGACAAAGTGATCCTCATCGAGAATCGATTCTAGTTCTTGGTCTCGACCTGTAAAGAAATCGCGCGGTAAACAAACTTGTTTGACCCATTCAAAAATTCAATTATATTTTCATCACAATCGCGATAAATAATTAAAATTATGCACACAAAAAGGAAATATTATAATAAAAATATAATTTTTGTAAGCGTGAAACATACTGACATATGAGAATAAAATCATTTTACAAAGAAATATTGTAAATATTCACATTATTTTAATGCACAAAGAAATACATAATTATTAACAAACAATAAAATAAATATATAATTTAGACCTTTTATAATAATAAATATCTTAATGTCGTTATATTCCAGCTTTACTACAATAAACGTTGTAAAAGGGAATGTATTTTTCACGTAATTTATTTTGAAAAATTTTCTTTGTACATGTGTGACATCTCGTAAAAAAAAAAAAAAAAAAAAATACTTCAAACTAAAAAAAAAGGACTCGTGCTTTCTGTGGCTGGATGAGAAAAAAATGCAAATTATGTATTCTAATTATGTAGGAAACAAGGGATTTCGGCCAATTTTCATTGCACTTGACATGGAAACTTGTCGTTCACGTGCGAATTCTCGTTTCTCACGTGCAGGTCAGCGCGCGAAGCGTCACGTCAAAGCTCGACGCCGTATTCTTTAGACGACGTACAAATTTAATTAACCACTTTGTTAATTGGATTAGTAAGAATGCCTTTGTGCCAATACGTGCGCCCCTCCTCCTCCCTCCCTCCCCTTTGCCGAAGTATATAAAAACCCATGCGTGGTTTTAATTTCCGCCCGCGAGCTCTGGGAGGCTCGTCCCGATGTTTTCAGGATGTTTAATTAAAGGAAAATTCACAAAGCGAAATTAATTCCTCAAACGGCAAGGTTCTCCACGTATATCATGTTAAACGTACATCTCCTCGCGTTCTACTTCACGGACAAACCGACCGCTTTGATCGTACGAGCTGACCCGAAAACACAGAAATCTAATTTTTCATATAGAGCTGCTCATGAAAACTCGACCTTAATTTGTTTTTTTTAACATTGTAAATGAATAACAACGGTGTACATGTGAATTTTACAGCAAAAAAGAGAAAAAGAAAAACTTACAAAGAATATTTACCGAAATACTTGGAACTTAAGATGTTGCAAACAGTCAATCCGCTCCAGTCTATTGCCAAAAGGGGAGAATGCGCCAAGGACGACCTCCTGGGACTCATCCCTGTCCGCAGGATACACACAAGCGCGGCAAGTTTCTAACACGCCCTGCCTCTGTCCGCGCTTACGGCAAACTTTCTCACCTGTGTAGGTTAGACACTCATAAGCAAAGACCGCTTTAATATCTTAATGGAGCGAGCGACTGGCGGAGCGAATGAATAAATTTAAGTATATTTTCGAGAGAAGATCGACGAAACTCTCTCAACCCGAATGCCCGAAGTGGATGAAAAGGGAACAGTGAGGGTGTACGAAGAGAGAGAAAGAGAGAAGGAAAGAGATATTCTCACGGTTGTGTACGGAATAACGACTTTAATGGAATTCACGAAATCGTCAAGATTTGTAGAATCTATTGAAAGCGAGAGAAAAATTCCACGTTAAGATTGAGATAAATTCAAATTGGGATAGGAATAGGAAGAACGAAGAGGGGAAGGAAATGGGCGAATAGAATATCGGAGTAAATAGAAGTTTGAAAAGTTCATTAGATAACGATGTGCGCTGTTTGCTGATTTATCCTTTGGTTATAAATAGAAATTCAATTCGAGACTCAATAATATCGTCGATAAATTCGTGCTCTCTACAGATCCAGCTGTTCACGAAACGAATGCAACGGCAAAAGACATCGGGATAATCCGCTCGACCCGATGAACTTTGGTGCCGAATCGTTTTGCATATTAAACGAAACGTAATCGGCTATCCTAACGGAAACAGATGAGGCACGTTTCCCGCATTAGCTAAACGTAGTCACGAGCTGACGACGATTAAGAGAGAGAGAGGGGAGAGATGAGGCAAATGCCTCCTCCCTATCCCTTTTAATTCGATTCCTTCCCCTCTGACACTTTGGCTCGGCATCTTCTCGACGAAGTTTCTTGTATTTGTTCGTCACGGCGACATCGATTCCAAGAGTTTCCCATGTTCGCGTAAACTTTGGACGCGACTTCCGACAATTGCTGATGGCACTGCTCGCCGTACCATCGACACGGTTATATGTCGGACAATAGCGATCGCCGGATACGATCGTTGTCGGTTCGCCGAGGACAAGGGAGATACCTAAACTAGTGGCGTTATCGCGACACCCGAGTGTTCGACGTGCGGAAATGACATTTCGCCGACAGATACATGACAGATAATAAAATTGTTGCCTCGGGAGAGTGGAAAGGGAATTTGGATAAAATATTGTATAATTTGAAAATTAATATACAGAGTGTCCTAGACGACCCCGTACATCTCTTTTCTTTCGAAAACTAAGCATTTTAGAGAAAAACGTTTTGAACAAAAATTGTATGGTTTTGAGAACATAAGATGGTGTCATTGGTTTGACCTTGGATGGCATCGTTAAGGTCAAGTCAACGACACCTTTAATTTCTTAAACGGAATCTCCTATTTTTTATTGCATATTCTTATAGCTTATGTCGAGAGCTTTCCAAAACACTATAAAATAAAGTATTTTTTTATTAAGAATTTTTTGAGTTATTTTGTATCTTAATCTGACATATTTTAGTATAAAATATAAAATATCTGGAAAATTATTTAGTGTTTGATAATTGTATCATAATACTTTTATGTACAGAATAATAAAACGAATCAAATGGTGTACAGAAAATAATTGTTATAAAAAAATATATTGCAAATAATTGCATACTTTTTTTTTAAAACAATTATTTTCTGTACACCATTTGATTCGTCGATATGTCGAAAGCTTTCCAAAACACTATAATAAAGTATTTTATTTAGAAATTTTTGAGTTATTTTGTATCTTAATCTGACATATTTTAGTATAAAATATCTGGAAAATTATTTAGTGTTCGATAATTGTATCGTAATATTTTTAACAGAATAATAAGATGAATCAAATGATGTACAAAAAATAATTGTTTTTAAAAAAAGTATGCAATTATTTGCAATAATATTTTTCTATAACAATTATTTATTTTTTCTTTATTTGGTGGTCTAGGACACCTTATATAAGGATGTTCGATTCTCTTAAAAGAATCAATTCTTGAATCGATTTTGCAAGACTCGATCTACAAAATTCTAAAAAATTATTTATATATAATTAAAACATACATAAATCTAATTAATTAATTAATTTTATTTAATTGTGACTATTAAAAAACTTGTGATTGAATTATAATAAAAATAAAAATAATAAAATCATGAAAGCATTGGAACGTAGATCAACTAAAAATATTCATGCAATAAATATTTATAATTTTGTACGTATTAATTTCTATATTAATTATAATCTTACATCAACATTGAACAGTTGTATTCGCGTTTTATTAGGGAAAATTTACACTTGTATAAAGTTGGCAAAATGAAACCATTTAATTGGTCTTTTTGTGTTGGTAATAAATAAATTCCCTAGCAAAAAGACCAATTAAACAGTTCACCTTACCTTCCAACTTAATTAAATATCCGAGAAACTTTCTTTAAACTGTATAGACTCTATCTGATAGTGTATATATGGTAACATTGTGTAGATATAGACAGTACGATAAAAAAAAAAGAGAAAAAACAATTTTTCCCAAAAAATCAGTTCTTCCATTTTTAGACTAAAGAATCGATCAAAAAAATCGATTTTTTGACTAAAAAAGTCGATCTTTTAAAGAATCGAATCGGAATCGAACATTCCTATTAATATATATTACATTAAATTAAAGAGAGAGAGATTCTATTTTCATGAAATATCGTATGTAAATAATTATTAAATATATATATTTTTGAAAAGTAACTTGTTCACTTCTAGGGAAGTCGTTTTGTATGTTTTTATTAAAATGCCCGTGTAACGTTTTGACACTGACATAGAAACGATCGTAACGTGATTAATAAATTAACAAGTTAATTCTATTTTTCTCTCTCTCTCTCTCTCTCTCTCTCTCTCTCTCTCTCTTTCTCTCTTTCTCGCAAATTTATTTTCCCTGTCAAGGATCCACCTTCACGTCGAAACTTCCGAACGACCAACTCCGGCGTATTTGTTAACGCCGAACAAAACGAAAACAGTTCGATCTCTCTCGTCGCGAGAGAAATTAAAACCGGAGTTTGACGATAAAGTTTGACAAGTAGGCGCGTCTCGCGATTTTTAGAGAACAGATCGTTACCGTAATTAAACGGAAATCGACTCGCGCAAACGAGCAGCTCCTTTCATTCGTCGATTGCCGATTATACCATGGACTGAGCGCGCTCGAGTTTAATTGGCTTTCAAATTAAATTTGTTTTCACGTTATGTATCTAATAATAAATATTGCGCGCAATACAATAAACACCGATTCCATCGATGAGCACATCGTGCGCGAAAGCTTCATCGATTCTTCGCCAATTCCGACAGAAATACTGATGTTAATCGTTAATGTCTGGTATCTCTCGAGCATCGCGACTTATTAAGATAATTTTAATAGATAAAAGACGAAGGCAAGATTGCGAGACACTCGTGGAACGAGAAGAGCGCAATATCGAAGGCAGCGCGAATGCACAATCGAGATGGCAAACGCAGCAGCCATTGCGAATTTCTCAAAGATGCAGTTCGCATCCTCGATTCCACGGTAGAAAATTTCGTCGTACGGGCGGGAAAGAGAAAATCACGTCGTCGAATATTTACCGAAACATCGGGGCGTGAACGTGAGAAAACAGTAACGATAAGAATAAGAAATGCGCGCAGTGAGTGCGATAGCAATACGGGGTGCAATATTAAGGAAAGTATGATGTTTTAAAATTGCGACAATACAAATTCGAAAAATTTATAGATGCCAATAATTTCGGCGTAATTTTGCGAAATAATAAACCATCCCGATTATCGCAGGAGCAGAGTTTCTCTCGCCCGATGTACCTTCCGCGATATTTTTAACGTTCTAATCCCATTTCCCTCCCTCCTTGCCCCTTCCCCTCCCCCTTCCCCTCCCCCCCCCGCCGCCGCCGTCCGATTCCATCTAGGTAGAACGTCACCGTAATAAGATAAAAACAGTAACGTCTCTTGAAACATGTCTAGCGTCGCGAAACACGAGAAGGCGTCGCGAAACGCGAGACCGCGTCGTCGTCGTCGTCGTCTTCGTCATCCTCGTCGCCGACGACGACTCGTTCGAGCAGAGACGAATCGCCTGCGGGCTCGCCGATAACCGCATTAACGGCTCCTTCCTCGCTTTCATCTTCCTCGTCGTCGTCGTCGTCGTCGTCGTCGTCGTCGTCGTCGTCGTCGTCGACGACGCGGTTTCGTTTTCCGGCCCGCTTATTCTTGAGGAAAGTACTGCGAGAGTAGCAGAAGACCCGTCGCTTCACCTTCGGATACTTTTATGTCCCTTTTTCCCCATCCAACTTCTTTTTCTCTCTCTGTCTGTCTGTCTGTCTCTCTCTCTTTCTCTCTATCCTTCCTCTTTATCTCCCTTCAAGCGATGAAGGACGAAGAACCAGAAGTAGCGAGAAAAGAGTAGAACGCGCGGACAACTCTGTCGGTCGCGTCGAGAAAAGGGGGTTGCAACGAGAGAACGGAGGAAAAACCGTCGGGCCAAAAAGGGGAAAAGGAAAAAGGAAGAAAAAGGAATGGAAGCTGCAAAGAGGGCGCGGCGACAAAAAAAAAAAAAAAAAAAAAAAAAACGGACGCGAGGGAAGACCTCCGAAGATAGTGGAGGAACTTTCCCGCCGTTGCTGTCTGTTACTCATTTCTCCTTCGTCCAACTCCCCTCCACCCCTCCATCCCCACCCCGCTTTTCCAACTCCCTTGCTACCCCTTCGCGACACCCTCCACTGCATTATTCATGACTTTGTCAACGTCGCTTGCCGCTGTATTTTTACGGCATTATACTTGGAAAAATTTTGCGCCGGAGAAAATTCGATATGGAGCCACGCGCGGCCTCTCCCAGAGAGACGCACGTCTTGCGCTGTATCCTTGACGGAGGGCAACGTCGTCGAATGAGACGACCTATTTGAGGAGAAAGATAGAAAGCAAGAGGGGAAAAAAATACGCGGAGATTATTGAGAGGGACGAACATGGGACAAGAAGTGGAATTTACACGAAAATTACGGATTACAATTCTGATAATTGATAATATTTGGGCATCAAGAGTGCAAGTTCCCCTTCATTGAAAATGAAATAAAGCCGAGATACGATCGAATCTGTAAAGGTACGGTTGATGCGCCGGGTAAAGTGTAATTAATTCGATATTCGCGACAAAGGGAATTTTATGAGACGCGACGATTATTACTTGTTAAATAGATATTTGAGCTTATGATTCGTAAAACGAATTAAGCTGCCGCGTCGCGACCCGGAAAAAAGCACTTTCGCGTTCCTCCGTAATAAGCAATAGAATTACTAGATATCACAGTATAATTTTTCCATAAAGAGAATTTCGCGCTAATTAATGGGCTGATTAATATATCATAGAAATTCACGAAACAGATTAAATATCAATTAAATATTGCAGCTATTATGCGATCTGGTAAATGCACATGAAATACGCGCGAGAGCGTAATAAGCATTATTTAGCGATAAACTGCTAAAATTCGGGGCGATATTCGCTACGGTGGGGAAAATTCTGCACGTCGATACAAGCTGGGATATCATGGCTGGTATCTAATAAAAATTCAAAACTCATTTTCGAAGCCAATTAAGCCGGGCGATTAAAAATATTGGGGGAAAAAGGGAGGAGGGGGGAGATTTTTATCCGATAAATAAATAACGCGACAAAACGATTCGGACTCGAGGACAATCGCGCTCGTGACAGATCCTTTGTTCCTTTTGTCGAATTTTTGTCAGCCCCGATTCCTCCGATGCTCCACAGAAACACGGAACCGCCCCCGCGAAAAAAGGAACACACACACACACACACACACACACACACACGCGCGCGCATACACGCACGTCCTTCTCTCGCGACCGAAATAAATGGGAGTTCGCTCCTCCCTTTTTTTTTACCCCCCTCCCCACCCTCTTGTTGATCCTTCGTTCTCGTCCTTTTCTCTCCGGGCGTTCCCATCGCGGGTTTTGCCGTCGTGAGTAACGACACCTGTCCGACTTTGTAATGCCTATGCTGGATATATTTTGTGACAGATGTACGTGGATCCCCTCGCTCGCAATTAGTCCCGGGCAAATCGTGGTGCGCGAGACAGACAGCCGGTTCGCGCGATTGCGACCGTCTATATTTCGTTGTCGCGAACTTGCCCGGAAGGATAGGTGATTTTGAGCCGCGCGTTACGTTACGTTACGCGCCGCGCACGCTCACTTGTCCTCCACGAGGATACGGTATTTCCTCTGCCGAGGAAATTTCGCAAAGGACAAACGAGGGGAAAAGGAAAGATCGAATGAATCGGCCGTAGCCGAGCGTCGAGATCGCGCGATTAATGAAACATTACGAGTGAGGGAGAGCGAACGATTTTATAATAGAGGGGAGATTTCTCTCTCTCTCTCTCTCTCTCTCTCTCTCTCTCCGTCTCTCTCTCTCTGTCTGGAACTTCGCCTGTCAATGACACTGTAAACAACGACGGCTGTCCGGCGAAATAACGCTACTCGCGTCAGGCCTCTTCCGAGGGGGGAGGGGGGAGGGAGGGAGGGAGAGTATTATAGTTAACAAGAGGCTTGTTCCAGTCGGTCGGACGCACATTGCCTATTGTCCGCGTAAGGATAATAGACGCTCGTCATCACACTCTCGCCGTCACTCGATGAGATTCTCTGTACTCGCGTTATCGTCCCTTCGTTAATTATGATTCGGCAGCTCGATCTCTCGGAGCTAAGCATATACAGGGTGTCCTGAAAATTTTGACACACCCAAAGTGGGAAGGTAGATTGGGCCAAGCTGAGTCGAGAAGTTCTATACCATTTTGCAAAATTCGCAATAGTTTTTGCGTTTATTATGCCTGCCGACACCGGCCTATCGCTTTCCAACACGCTCATTAGCTCACATATTTTAATTAATAACGCAAAAATTATTGCAAATTCTGCAAAAGGTACAGGACTTTTCGACTCAGTTTGGCCCAATCTACCTTCACACTTGGGGTGTGTCAAAATTTTTAAGACACCCTGTATTACGTAGATGTTTAATTTGTTGACGCGTACATTGACATTTACTCCAAGTCTCGTACGCATTTCGAGCGCTAGATAAGCAAATCCGAGAGTTGTCGATCGCTTCGATTAAACTTCCCGATGAAGTTTGTATACGCTTAGACGAAAGGAAGAGAGTGTCTCAGCTGACCTAAAAAATTGCCAGATGGCGAAAGATTTTTTCTTTGTTCTCGACTTACAATGGGCGCGTTGTCAGTCAAGTGGCTCGAGCCTGTCTATGCCGAGAGAGATAGAAAGAGAGAGAGAGAGAGAAAGAGAGAGAGAGAGAGAGAGCGAGAAAGAGTGTTGAATCGCCGGCGTGTTTCTGGCAGCACCAGATTCGTCTTTTCAAGAATCGTCTTTGGTATCGATGTTAATGGGGAACGGTGAGCTGACGAGGAAATTATACGATCGAGCGTGAGATAGAAAAATGTGGAAAATCGATCTTTATAACCATTATAAACTTCTCCTCTTTTTTTTTTTATTACATCACGCGAAATTCCACCATTATTACATCTGATCTGATCTATCTTACGGGCGCTATTTCGAAAGTTCAACGAGAAAGCGATTCTCGGCCAGCGAAACGATCGATTACGCGAATACCGTCGTTAGCCAAGTTGGCGAACGGGCGACAGTCGCGACTTTAATTCGCGCGGGATCGAATTGTACGTAATCGAATCAATCTCTCTCTCTCTCTCTCTCTCTCTCTCCTCGTCACCGTGAGCGAGAAAGGCAGCCGGCTAACATTTTTCGCGAGATCCATCATTCTGAAATATGCCGGTCGTGACGAGGAGCGATCTAATCGCCATCGGTTGAAGGGACTATCGATCAGGACACTCGAAGCCCTCTGCTTCCCCCTCCCCTCCCCCCTCTCTCTCTTCCTTCCCCTCCCCGCCCCTCCCCACCGCGCAATGCGTATACATTCCGTGAAAATCAAAATGATCGAGAATCTCTCGATATTCCGCGGTACCAGAATAGTCGGAATAATATCAGTAAAGCATAGACGGCCGATAACTACCACTTGAGCGAAGTATACTATATAGTACAGTACGATACAATAGTCAGCTCCGTGGGCGCGCGCGCGTGTTTATGCGCGTCTCATGGTTTATTCAAAGAGTCCGCTATCTATCCCCGCGAGCTCTGGATGCGAGCGGGTTTAGACGCGACAACGACGACGACAGTTCGCGGATAATCAAGTCGTTAATGCGCCGCCGCGTCGGCGCGAGAAGTTATCCCTCGCCGCGCGCGGTGCGGCAGGGGGAGAGGAGGGAGGAGGGAGGAAAGAGCGAGGGCGCGGAAAAGTTTTCCGCGTTGCGGAAAAGCGTGTCCGCACGTACGCCAGCTTAGCGCGGCCCCGGGTAGTGCGGTCGCGCACTTACGATCGCGGGACGCATGCTAAAGCGGCGTGCGCGAAACTTGGAAAATGGGAAACTCAACACGGTCGGCGCGACTTTCCTCTACCCCCCCTACCTCCTTTTCCCCCAATCTCTCTCCCCCACCCACCCTCCCTCTCCCTGCCGATCTAGAGAGAGGCTGTATTATGAATCCCGATGGGCGAGACGGTCGCGCGAATCGTGGCGCGAACGACGACGCCGGGCGATCGTAAAGGAGCGTGTCTCGCGTGGCGCGAACGACGAGAATTTACGAAGGGGATGCACGGCTCGTATAGCGACAAGCTCGTAGAAAAGTTAGGCGCGCCGAGATTAATCCACTGTCTCTCTCGTGCGCATGCGCGGAGGCTGATGACAATCTTTTGACCCTACTGGTAAAATTTATTTTTCACGTATTTTAAATAAAAATTGTACCGAAATTTGTCGTTATACATTTGATTTCTTTATTTTGATGGATTTTAATTTTGCACTTATTAGTTTAATTTTTTATTTAATAATTTTTATTAATAAATTTTTTACTTATTTGTATTTCAATTTGACATGTGTATACATGATATTTGTGTAAATATTTTTTTTTCTTTTTTTTTTTTAATATCATTTGTTTGTTGTTGCTTTGTATGAAAAGGAAAAGAAAATATTTACAAAATGAAAACGATTGAAACTTTCTACAATGCATATGCAAAATATTCGATTAAATTACTTAAATTTACTTCGATTAACTTATTTGAATTTGATTCTTTTTAGATTGATACCTATTTATTTAGATATTTCTTTTAGCTTGGACGAGTTTTACAAAATAACACGTTCTTAAGATGAGTTATGAACAACCTCGGTATTCACCGGCGCCGACAAAGGGCTGAGCTGAGAATCTTGGTGACAGGAAGCCACGCCGTAAAACGTTTCGCCGTTTCTAAATAAAATAGGTCAGCTGCGGATGAAATTTTTCGTACACGCATACATATATGTAGAATACATTCCGCATTGATGTCCGCAATGGATGATTAACGTTAGCCGGCGATTAATAACAGAGTTGATGAATGCGAGAAACGCGACGCGCAATTAATCCTCGCTCGTCGCGCCGATATATATTATTATAATTTTCGTAGAACGCAGCACTTATTTACACGCGCGCCGACATAATTGATGCCATTCGACCGCCATTCGCCCATTACATCGCGGCTATTTACATTAATTCGGTAGAAATGATAGCGCGCATAATTTTGCATAGCGCAAATCGCGATCTCTCGTATTCCTGCAAAACGCAACGTGGATTACCTAACATTGCGTGACACGCACGTGAGGAACAGAGAGAGAGAGAGAGAGAGAGAGAGAGAGAGAGAGAAAGAGGATTCACCGCATAACAATGCAATGCTCGATGGAATAATAATAATCCCGGTGTTATCGCAATAATGTGTCCCGGTCTTCTTAATGCTGTAATTTGATTCTACTATGCGTAGATTAATCAAATGCGAATGGTTCTCTCATTGTTATCACGTATAATCATTGAGATGCTCAAAATGCCGATGTCGCAGCACGTTTTTTTTCATTTAAAATTGTCTCCATGACTCTTGAATTTATCAAATATATCTGTTTCTCTCCCGAATCACTTCGCACATATATTCCCTTATAACACTTTTAAATATCTTTCCTCTCTCTCTCTCTCCGTTTCCTTTTTTTTCTCATATATATTACGCGTATTAATTCCTCGCTGAAACGACGACACGAAAGGAATTGTTTACAGAATACTGCGGCTCGGATAATCAAATGTGATCTCATAAAAGAATCGCGCACGCGGAGCATCTCGCCGAATGTAAACCCACGCTTTCCCCCTCTCTCTCTCTCTCTCTCTCTCTCTCTGCCTAAATTACAAGCTGACTGAAAAAGAGCGACTCTGTGCTCGGGCGCCACGAAATATAGACTGGCGCGTCTGCCGAGAAAAAGAGAGAGAGAGAGAGAGAGAGAGAGAGAGAGAGAGAATAAAAAAAAAGATGTACGCCGGCAACGTAATTTAATTTGCCTCCCCCTTTAAGCGGCGCGCCCACGCTCTCGAGTCAACGCGAGACTCGGGCTCGTTCGTTAGTCCTGTATACCTTATGTTAGCATAATCTTTTATTACACGACCGCGCAAAAAAAAAAAATTCCGGTCCGCCACCACTAGCACTTAATTAAGTTTTCTCTTCCACTCCCCCCCTCCCCTCCAACCACCACCACCCCCGAAGGGGGCCCGTCCTCCCTTCCTCTCGTTATTAAAGAATTTTCAACTACCACGCGAGCGAAACTTCCGCGTCCGCTTCACGCGAGGACTCGTGTCGTGCGAGCGCAAGTGCGCCTCCCCCCCCTCCTCCTCCTTCTCCTCTCCTCCCCTCATCCCCTCGGTCCCCCTTGTTCATCCGGCGGCGAGAGCTGCCAGAGTTCATCGTCCATGATTAACTGCAAGCGCTACCATGCACGGGGAGTGTTGGTTCTTTTCGACTTTTCGTCCGGCTATGCCTCAAATTGTCAATGATTGATGACGAGCAAGTATGGGGTGTGTCACGCTCCAAAATTCGGAACGACTAATTGCGGCTGACACACTTCTTTTCCCCCACCTCTGCCAGCCCTCTTTACGCCAGGGGGGAAAAAGAGAGGGGGGGGGGAAAGAAAAAACCAGAGACACTCACGCTTGTAATCTGGAGTCAATCTCCGGAGAGAGAGAGAGAGAGAGACACGCGGTGACTTCCATTTTTCTTTCAGCCGAAGGCAAATCAATAGTTATATCCGGCTGGGAGGAGCGCAACAAATACGAGCTACACTTGCGGGATGGAGAAAAGGGCTGGCTCGTAACCCCTTCTTTCCACGCGCCAAGACGGAATGAAAGATCGTCGCTAATGACGATTAATAAGTTGACTAGTCTTCCGAGAGGAATTGATTGCGATCGAGGACACGCAAAGAGAGAGGAAAATGCTGATGGAAATGCGTTCGAGCGACCGATCCCCATAACTGTCACATATGCATTTTTTGATTGTGTCAAATTTGGATTAATAAAATAAAATATAATATATACTCAAGATTATAATGTATATTGTTTATTTTATCGCAATATATAGGGAAGATTGCTTAAATCAGTTTTTAAAAAAGAATGTATTATAAGATAAAAATAAAGATAAATAGAAATATTCCTCTCTTTTCAATTTTTTGATCTATAAATTAAAAAAAAAAAATCAAATTATAAATCTTTGCAATTAAACAATAATTCTTCGAAATTGAAATATAAATTGTCAAAATAGCGTTCATATATATATATTGTGTATTAAAAAAAAAAACTTTATTAGATTTAAAAAATAATTATTTTTTACGGACTGCTATATAAAATAAACAGTTTATTATAAGAAATTATATTATATAGGCTATATGGTCTTAAAAATCTATTCGATCACTCTACATAAATCGTAAATGTACTCAGATTCATATTTTAAAATTCTAATATGATTCACGTGCTCTTTCGTTTATATAACACACACTCTTTGTTATTCTCCACTATAAATTTCATACAAGCAAAACCATTTTTCCTACCATATTGATTCAAATAACAGCCTAAAAAAATTTAACTTTTTAAAAATTTTTAATATTTTAAGGGCAATTTTCTTTTCTCTTGTTTACTTCTCGTGCCATTCTTTTTTAATACTGTAAAAAAAATATCTTACTATCGATACAAGCACCGATGCGATTTCGACAAGAGCGATAATGAAATGATTTTGAAAACAATTTATAATATTATAATCTTCTTAGAGCTTACACGCATGAAATAATTAACACATTAATGGTATGTAATTTCGAAAATCTCGCAATTTCTGATATTAATCTCCTTATTTCACCAACGTAAACTAACAAATTAATGATGTTAAATATTTCTTAAAAGTACGCATTATTGCTTACAAATAAATAGAATTAATATTATAAATTTTATTTGACTTTTATTTTTTTTAGAAAAATGTGAAACAAATAGCTTTAAGGATGTATGTGACATATAACGAAATACTAGTAAAAGTATTAAAAATTCATAGATTGTTTTATTATTTCTTCTGAATATTTGTGCAAAAACTAAGCACAATTCTCTTAACAATTTGGAAGTTATTTAAATTTAAAGTTACTATTGATTCTTATGAAAAATCGCTTATTGTAGAACTTATTGACAAATTTGACAAAGAAAAAATATTATCAATGAAATAAAAATTTTCATATATATTAAAAAAATTCTAATAAATATTTGTGCAAAACTTAATTTAGATCCACTAATTCGTTTAAAAGTTATTTACTAAAAATTGTAGAAAAATATTATCTGTCTCTTTTTCTCTTTCTGCAAAATACTTGTTTTTCATTGTTTTCTGCAGTTGATTTCGGAGGATATTCACGATCAAAAGTTTTTGCCATAAATTAAGAAAAATATTAATTACAACTGTTTTCTTTTACGAAGACGTGAAAATTCATATTATTTTGTGATACTTAAATTTTTTTCATAACCCGAATTTATTTTTATAATTTTTCAAACGGTATAAACGTAAGAAACATGTTTTCTTTTTTTAATTTTGACAATTTTTTGCTAACACATCACTCAATAAGTCTCCGGTCTAACTAAGAAAAACAAATTTTTTTTTAGAAATCACGTGGGTCTGTCAACAGTATTGTCATATATGTGTCAGACCGGGGACTTATTGAGTGATGCGTTACTATTGTACATCCAGAACATCCTTAAAAACGCGATTCTTTTTTTTAAACTCACGCCCAACTTATCAAACTAAAACAAATGATTCGGAATTATTGAGACAACACAAAAATGCGTTTTACATTATTATATTAATTTATTAAAAAAAGTTTAAATTAATAGATAAAATTAACAGTAAATAAATTTATAGATGTAACATAGCGCGATTATTTAGAAGCCGCTTTAATTTAGGCAATTTTCGCCAGCTGTGTATTTTCTTAGCTTTCGATGAACAAACAATATTCGAGTCTCTCACCTGCTACATTTAATTAAATTAACTTGCAATCGTCCGCGAAGACGAGCGACGCGTTGTAAAACCGCGCGTGACTTTTCGCTCACAGTAATCGAATAAAACTTTTGCAAGCCCGTCGTCGTCTATCGATCGAGTTTTATGAGACGCGGGGGGGTCGCGAATGCGGACATTTTCGGAGCCGCAATCAAGCGAATTGGCTTTTTCGGTCCAGGCAATTCCTACGGCAAGCCCGTAACGGCCTCGCCACACTAAAATCAACACAGTCCACTAGTAGGATTTAATATAGATCCGAGTTTCCGCGCTAAAACGCAGATGGAAAGGACATATTTGACGGCCTCCTCCTCGTTTCGGACAGCGAGCGTTGTTTGTATCTCGTTCGGCGTGGAAAAAAAAAAAGATTTCCAAATTGCACAAAAAGCTGCAACGGCGTTTATCGTCGTCAAAAGACAAAATAGCATTCGTTTCTCTTTATTCGCCTCTCCGTTTTCTCGTTTTCGATACCAGCGTCTCTCCTTTTCCATGGCGAAAAAAAAAAGGGGGGGTGGAGGGGGAGGGGGAGGGGTAGCGGATACAAACCGCTTCGTAAACATTTTACTCAGATTAAAAAAGTTCAACAACGAGCATCGCTCACGCTTAGGTGCACCCAAGCACGTGGAATTTCCGCGTGTTTCAATTAAATCGAGAATTTAAGCTACTAACAACTTCAACCGCCATCGGAAAAAAAAAAAAAGCAGCATCGTGCTAAACGGATGGAAAGCCGAGTGCAGCTGGGAAAATGCGCTTTGGTCTTTAGCAATTTTTTTTATTTATACAACGTTCATATCGTACATATTACAATGTTTTATACGGCGACATGTGAAATTTTGACGTAGCATTTTTTTTTTATTACACGTCAACGTTTGACAGGAGAGTTTGACAGGGATTTTCAGCGACTCGCGGAATTTATTTATCCACAGTCTTACTTTTGCAATTGTAATCTACAGCTCCTGCATCCTTGCCTCGATTCACTCTTTATCATTATTATTCGCGCTTTCAGTATTGTCGGAGAAAGGCTTTGTCGAGGGAGAAAGCGGACAACTTTGCCTGTCCGTCTGATCGTTAGCGGAATGATAAGCCAGCGAGGAACGTGATGACGAAACACGGTCATCCCGTGGGTTTATCAGCGAAACATAAAAGCCGCACTACGTTACGGCCGCGATAAACTCCGCTCTGTCGCGGTAAACTCAACAGCGGTCCTCTTACGTTGATCTGCAGTCGGACGTATCGTATGTAGGGGACGTGCGTATCAACGATACGCGCTCAAGCACGACGAATAAAGGCGAAAGAGGTCTGCGTACGCGGTATATGAAGAAAAAAATCCGACCTCTCCGCCCTCCAATCCGAGCCTCCCCCTCTCCCTCCCCCTCCCCTCCCCCTCCCCCCTCTCCCCGCCGCCCCTTTAGCGCCACTTGCGGGAAATTCAGCCTCGTAATTACGATAGTCAGAGCTTAATCCCTACGGCGATCGTTACAGAGATAGCGCATCGTGAAATTAATGCGGAAAGCTCGGTAGGCACGAGCTACTCGAAAATCGATTAGAATTAATATCGTAATTTTTGAAAGTTTGAGCGTGATTTAATCGAATAAACGACGCGCGAACGATTACGATTTTTTAATGTAATTATGAGAGAAATTTAATGCCGGCTAATGAACTTTCTGATGAGTATGCTGCTATCGTTAGATGGGGAATGGAAAAAAAAAAAAAAGGACATTAAATGGAAAGTCAATTTTTAGACTCGACAATTCCGTAAATAAGGGATATGCTCTCTGTATGCATATGTCGGGGAGAAAATGTAACATAATTATATATGACGTTTATTTGTCAGGGGAGGAGTTGTCACGTGCTTCCATAAATTATACAGTGCAATGAGATAACAGGCTAGGCGGGCTATCAACACGCATGATCACTTCGCCAGTAAAGCCTTAATCGCAAATAATTACCGCGAAAGAGCTTACGCACTCGCTCTCTCTCTCTCTCTCTCTCTCTCTCTCTCTCTCTCTCTCTCTCTCTCTCTCTCTCTCTCTCTCTCTCTC
>JBCAUJ010000046.1:2279283-2299480 GCA_038406275.1 Cataglyphis albicans
ATAGTGTGTGTGTGTGTGTGTGTGTGTATATATATATATACATACATATATATATATTGCGACGACATTTCTCTCCGCGAATTCTGCGTGCGTCGGCCGTCGCGATCTCTCCATCGCGCTGATGATTCCGTTGCGCCGGCGAACGGTAGTACGATCCGCTGGTCGGGAGATATGGGAAAAGGGATCGTCGATAAAAACACAGCGAATCGAGAAAGGTTACACGCCGGGAGGAAACGGGGTGAAAGGTGTTCCGTGCGTGCCGTGTCGAAACTTTTAAAACTCGCGAGAATTTAGATTGGACGCCAGATACGGTCTTGCACGTATCAGTTCGTCAAATACGCGAAATAGGCACGAAAAAGACGCGAAAAAAGAAGTCGATTTCGTCGCGGACGGACTAACTCACCTAACGGTAGAGAGGCAGGGCGGATGTTGGACGAATTATATATGAAGGCAAGAGGCGACACAGAAGAACGACAAATGCGCGTAAAAAAAATTAAATTCGTCGAGCGTAACAAGGAAATAATAGTTTTATTAATTTAGAAAAGATGCATCCGAATGATAAACCAAGATTAACGGTGGTATACCCGGTGTCAATAAATTCGCGGAAGCGAGAGAGGTGTTAGAAACGATTTAGCGTCACAGAAAATAAGACGCCGATTGGACTTGTGCTCGAGCGCAATTATACCGGGTCGATTATTGGATCCCTCGTGGATCGATAATATTTCGCTCGCGATTCTGACATGCCGTACGAGTACCACATGCATCCCGTGCACCCTTAGCATGCATCGCGCAAATCTAGCTCGCAACGCTCAAAACAATATTCCGTACTCTCCGCGAAATCACTCTAACACTCATTCATTTTAACGCATATAATTCGTCAAAGAAAATAATCGACAGAAATATTTGCACAAAACTCGACGGTTAACAAAAGGGATACATAATCGCGAGACACACTCACACTCGACTATTTACACATACACGGCTTAGATGCTAAACAGGCGAGAAATTACGCGACTAATATATTACGCAGTAGTCCCGGTCCGCGATCTCCAGAAAGACGATATAGACGGTATAAAACGCGCAATATTAATCGAATCCAACACTCGAGAGACTTCGCTTGCCAACGTGGTTGTGTCACAACCAAAATTATGCTAATGCCCACGCGATAAATACCAATAATTCCGAACTGAGCTTGAACGCCAACACAATACTAAATTATGGCCACGACGGTATAACGACAAAATCCCGATATTGCAAACATGCGTGGCTACGATACAAGGGGATAACCTCACCGGTAACGAAACTCTTTCTCTGGGAGTCCGAGGTCTGGGTTCTTTTCCCTTGGTCCTGTCCGCGGGATCCGCTAGCTCTCGCTGTCCTCGACCGGAATCTCTCCTCGCTCGAACTCGATAGCTCACCATTAAATTCTTTTTCTGCTCACGCCAGTTTGACTCGGGAACACCGCGATCTAGGATCGGTAACGCCAGACCAACCGGGGTGCGTGTTATCACGGCCAATCACGCGATAACACGCGAGACCGCTGTTTGGCACGTGGTGGCACGCTCATGATCGTACCGGAGGCGTGCGCACCCCCGAGATCGCGATCGATATTTTTCACGGGGCCTTTCTGAGACGGCCTTGGCGGATTCCGCCGGGATCTCGGAAGTGAGAAATGCAACAGTGTCCCTCGCTGACCTTCTTTTTTCCCGCCGTGCTTCACGACGATGTATCTTCTTTGGGGTTCATCAAGGCACATCTCCGCATGATCCTGCGTCAAGGCGCGATGATCCTCCTTGTTTTCTCGCGCTTTTCGCCTCGCTTCGGTGGTTGATAATTCCTTTCCTTTTTTCTTTCGTCCTCTCGAAGGTCGTCTGCCGAGTTGTAATCGGTGTTTTTGGTGCGGTCGTTTTCACGCTCCTCCCGTGTTGTATCGGAATAATAAAATAATAATAAAATTAAAAAGACGAAATAAATCCAACAAATAACGCCCCTCTGGAGATTTCGGTACAGCTCTAATGTTTTGACACTGGCGTGGGAGCGTTTTCCGCGCTCAACGGAGAGAGATTCGGTGGACGCGCGCGAGACCACAATGTGTTGTGACCGCAATGTCACAATATATATATATATATATATATATATATATATACATACATACATACACACATACATGTGTGTGCGTGTGCTTCTGCGTGTGCGTGCGAGTGTATGTGTGTATATGTGCGTGCGTGTGTGTGTGTGTGTGTGTGAGTGTGTGTGTATACACATGTATATATACAGGATGGCCCCGAATGTTCCAGCCAGATTTTAAGATCTTATAGGAAATTTAATTTTGAACAAAAAATTTCCTATAAACTTGGATCGAAAAATACTTCCTTAAAAAGTTATCGTTCAAAAATCTCTGATAAAAGAACAGCAAAAGGTGAAAAGAAAATGAAATAAAAAGAAAAAAAAACTTAAAAGAAAGAGTAAAAGGTGAAAAAAATGAAATAAAAAGAAAATGAAACTTAATAAATGTCATGAAAAACATTTTGAAACTGGTTATATCAAAATCTATGGAACGTACAACAATCATTTTAATCTCATTTGAAAGATAATTTAATTTTTTACAACTTTTGTTTCAATACTTTTTGTTTAAAGACGCACATTTTCCATGATATTTGGAAAAATGTGTAAAATAATTATGATTTTAGAGGTTTTTGAGCAACATCTTTTTAAGCATTTTTCCCTATGTTTATAGAAAATTTTTTGTTCAGAATTAAATTTCTTATAAGATCTCAAAGTCTGGCTGGAACGTTCGGGGCCACCCTGTATATATATATATATATATATATATATATATATATATATATATGTATAATTTATATAATTATTATTCACTATTATTAATTTTCATATATACGTCATCTTGCAAGTTTTAAATAAAAATTATGCCGAAATAAAATGCAATTATACTGATAGCTATTCGCGCGTAGATTCGCTTGCACAATCAAACGACAAAGTCGCAAAGCGCGCGAACATCTCCGCGTCTCACGCAAGCTTAATTCGCGAGTTTTTTGTCGTCCCTCTCGCAGCTTTTCGCGAGTGAACGGCAAGCGGATAATGCGATCTGTGCGTTCATGCGATTTCTCGCACTGCGCGTTGAATCGTCGACGTGACGCAAATTTTCGCCGCGGTAACAATTAATTATAATAATCGGCGCGAGCTGAAGAAGACCGAGGAACAATAGCGATTTCCAGTTACAATACTAGCAAAGTCCTACTAGTTTACCGAGGTAGTCTAGTTCTCGCGAAGAGATGGAGAGAGAGAGAGAGAGAGAGAGAGAGAGAGAGAGAGAGTTGGAAATTTGAATTTCGACTTGAAAGGACTTGGAAGCAAGAACGGAGATCCTTACCAAGGGAGAATGGTCCTTATCTCCTCGCTGTCCCACCAATCTGCAACAATAAAGAGAGAACAATGAGGAGAAGTATACGGTCGGTGTTCCATTTAAATTACAATATTATTGTAGCGTAAAGCCTTATCATCCTGTGAGGGAAAATTCCGCAAATATGCGCGCGATATCATTACAGCGACAATTTGGATCGATGTTTGAGGAGCTCGCTATAAACTTGCTGCTTGAATAACACAATTTTGCGTCGGCACAATATTTGCGCAACATCGCAGCTTCTTTACCGACAGAGACCGAAGATAACTGACTGCAGACAATAACGGGATATCCGGAACGAAGGGATCACCGCGCAAGCGACATTAATCCTTTGTGCGAGGCGTATCGCGGCGAACTTGGCGAAGAGTAACAGGCGGAAATAAGCGATCCCTGTCACGAGACGCGCGCGGAACAGGAGTACGTATAAGCCGATGCCGAAAGAATTAACCGGGGGACGTGGCGATTTAAGCAAGAGTTGTTGCAAACTTCCGTAAGCTTCGTGCTAACTAGAGAAAACAGGACTTACAAACTGTGATGCTTGTGACTCTTGCCAATGCGAGTGTTCAGCAGCGAACCGGAATATTGCTGTCGCAATCGCGACACGCTGATAACCAATCATTCGATTCTATTTTGTGCTCGCAATCCTGTACTCGTTCACTTCAAAGGCCTCGAATGATTGGCTTCTATACACCGGATTGTTTGAAGATTTAAATTTTCCAGTTGAAAATAAGGAGTCTCTGGTGAGTCGCAAAATAAGATCCTTGTAACAGTGTGTGAAAAAAGATTTTTCCTAGAAAAAATTTCCAAGAGATTTATTTTTTACTACAATTTGAATTTAAAAATTTAATTTTTACGACGAAATATTTCGTTTTTTTATAACTCGAAAAAAATAAAAATTTGAAAGGCCAACGAGAATGACAGATGAAATGTTAAAAAAAAAGTACCTACATTTGTTACAACATCTTGTGCGACTTTTCATCTTTATTTCATAAAAATATTCATCTTTATTCTATAAAAATATATATTTTTTCTAAAAAAAAAAAAAAATATTATTTATCTCTTCGTTTGAGTAAAGATTTTACGTGATGTTAAAAATCTTTTTTCTCTTCGATTCGACCTCTATTATAAATCCTTAAAAGTCCAAAATAAACGGCTACAAGTTTAATCAATTAGGGATCCAATTTGTAGCATTAAGATTATAAAAAATAACATTTTACATCTGGAAAAAAAAAAAAAAGTTACATTCACCTATTCAGTTTTTTTTTTTTTCCTATAAGCGTACCGCCATTTCGCATCGATTGTTCGAGTAACTAAAACTACACATTGAGTTTGCAAATTCCATTCCAAATGAACTGTACATACAAAAACGAAAATTTGAACGAAAATTCCTCCGTGCATGCCCAAGTCGACGATCGTCAATAATCGTGGCTGTGTGAGTTCTGCATAAAAATACCGAGAACACCCAGATTTCTCGCGGTTTCCTCGCAATTCATTCAGTCCCCCTTCCCTTGGCCAGAGACAGCAAGCCAGCGAAGAAAGGAGCGCGATATCGAGGTCACGTGCACTTCAACCCGTGCCGATCTCGCGATCTCGCGCGAAAGGAAAGATGAAAGAGGGGGGGGAGGGGATGTGAAACTAGGGAAATGGGGAGGAGTGGGGGGAATGGAGTTCATCCGGTATTCAGCCGGAGAAATAGAATATGACGGTTAAAAGCCTTGCGTAGGTCTGCAAGTTTCCGACGACGGCGATACTTACGAGCGATTTGAGATTTAAGGTCGACTTGACGCCATTCATTCATCGCTAAAAGCCTCGTATCTGCGCGGCTGTCAGTTTTAATGATTAATACAGCCCGCGTCGCTGAAGGATTAAGCTGTAGTAAATAAGCGACTCGGCTGACTTGAAGCTCGTAGAGGGAAAGAGAGATTGACTCAAGCTCATTGAAGCGAGAGAGAAAGAGAGAAAGAGAGAGAGAGAGAGGGAGAGGAGCAGGGAGGATCGCGCGAGGATGAAAGGATTAACTGAATCGAGTTACATTTTTATGTCAACCTAAATTTCGCTCCCAAATCATGGATGTCAAAAGCGTCGCGCCAGAAATTGGCGAGATGAAGGATTTATGCCAAGCGCGCCAGACAAGAACAGAGTGAATTCAAGCGTAATCAACCCCGATTGCGCCAGTCATTTTAACATTTGAGAGCTAAAGGATCCTCGCGAATTGAGAGCCCGTGAGGAGTTCTTCTGCGAAAGGCGAGGGGCCGTGAAATCGAGACACTCGCGGAGGCGAGTAGCTGCCGCATCCCGGTCGTCGTCGTGCAATTTCGCCCCGGCTGAGAAATTCTCGCGAATGCGACGAAAACGCAACGACATTTCTACCCGCCTACGTGACGTACGCTGCCAGTCTCCTCGCTCTGTTGCAGGAAGAATCGTCCAAATTAGCTGCGGATGTGAAAGAGATCATCAACGGATGATCTCGCGAAGCCACGCGACGCCCCGGCTCTCCATTCTTCTCTCTCCCCGATATTACTCCATTACATTCTCGTTTCTATGACGTTGTCGTCGAACTGGAATCCGGCGTCGTTTTTCAAGCGCGCTATCGTCGCTCTGCCTCCTCCTGATAACAACATGCCGGGCATCGAGCGAAAAAAAAAAAAAAAAAAAAAAAAAAGAAATAAAAATATGAGACGCGGCTTTTGTTCAACAGCGCGATGAGTCCGAACAATTCCCCGTTCGCCCGTTTAATCGCGACGTCCATTTATAGGACCATGGGACCAAGAGGAGGGAGGGGGGAGGGGAGGGGAAGAGAGGAGAGGGAGGAAAAGCGCGGTGAAAGGTAAAGAAAGAAAGAAAAAAAGGGAAAATAATTGCGAACGGGGCGACGGGGATATCGCCGAACTTCGAGTTCGAAAGGAATCGAGCGGAATCCTGCTCCTTTGTCCGATGGGACGATGCTCCTTTACCTTCGCCGCGGCATTGTTCACAATCCTCGAACCCCTCGGAAGCACCTCCCGTTGACTTTTTTTACGTCCGATAATTTGTGAACGGATCTGCGTTTCGCACGTCGGCGTTGACGAGAGCCGAAGCGGATTAAATGCGCCGCGCTGTAATCCCGTCGCGAGCACCTGCCAATCCGTCCCGCATTTCGTTAATTAATCTCCCTGATTATTCGCCGAGCATTATACAAGGACGGTAGTATTATCGGGGCCGGCCGTCCCCGATGATGACGCGACTAATAAGATCCCCCCTTCCCCCTCCCCCTCCCCCGATAAAATCGATGTAGGCTAATCGTAAATAAAAATCAAATACATTAATACTAATAACTAATTATGCCTATATGTAAAATATATAACACATCACTCGATAAGTCCCCGGTCTGACACATATATGTCAACATTGTTGACAGACCCACGTGATTTCTAAAAAAAAATTTGTTTCTCTTAGTTAGACCGGAGACTTATTGAGTGATGTGTTATCTATAAATGCACTGTAATAACAAAATTGATTAGCGTAATTATATGTAAGAAGCATAATACACAATTAATTAATGAATTGGTATGCGTTTTCTCATGGAAATGCAAATTCAGTTTCCTCGAGAGTTTCTTCTTCGTCACGGGGCAAAAACTATTTCCACATTTGTAATGCAAATACAGGGAGCACCAGCGCACATTTCTGTTCAACCGTTAATTGGTTTACAGTGGTTTACTGCAAACTTATTTAACGGCGTCAACCATTATAATTAATATAATCCCAATTAATGTATCCCCGTTATATAGCGTGGACGTTTCACGTGTCATCGCGACCGTGGCAGGGATAGATCCTTCTTTATTAACTCCATTCACGGACGAATAATAATCCCCGGCAAGATCAACATTTATATTTTCTAATAAATAAATCCCAAAAGAGCAGTGAACGAGTTCGAATCCGTTAATTAGATCACAACGATAAACTCTCGGCGCGCAGATAAACTCTTAATTAATTAATTAAAAGGACTCGCCGGCGCGTGGTGTGGGAGGATCTCTTGCCCCCCCCCCCTCTCCCTCCCCCCGGTTACTTTCTTTCTCAAAGTTTCTCCCGGAGCCAAAATCACTTAAACGAAGATTATTTGCGCGTTCGCAAGTGATAAAGCGGCTCACATTTTCCAGACGCTCGCGAGTAATCAATGTAATTGCATCGAACATCGAAATCCATTTAATTGACAGATTGTTAAAGTGTAAATAGAGCACATGTATTATATGTAGAATAATTTTCGCGTAACTTTATATCCCCCCGTTAATGATTATTAACGGACATTTCAAGCAGCAAATGAACGAATAAAACGGCATCGAATAACTATATCAGAATTATGTAACATCATTATATAACAGAATTAGATAATAATAACAAATATATATATAAAATATTTTACAAGATATAATTGACATAATTAAATTAATGATAAGGCATCCGGTCAAAACTTGAAATAAGCATTAATCAATATTTGCGTAGGGAAGAAAAGAAAATGTTTATTTCCTTAATTATGTGAGGAAATTACTCATTAATAGAGCGAGAGAGGCGCGTATCGCGAATGTCAAATCAACGTTGCTCGCTGTATTCATCGTTTCATTCGCCTCGGACGTAATTATAAGACGAAGAACAAAGCGGTAATTAGAAGCTTCTTATTTATCATTCACGTCACAATGAAGGAAAGTTTATCTGAGATACGGTAGATGAGCTATTAATAATCCTCCGGAAACGTCAGCGTGTGCCGGAGTGCAACCAACAATTTACATTACGCCACTCGAGGGAAACGTGGAAATAATTGCGGTGGAAACTCCGATCTAGAAAGCAATATTTCTTATCCGCACTTTACTCCCTTACACCCGCGTGTATATTACTACCTGTAAATTATCTTTGTGCGTCGAATACATTAAAATAAAATACTTTTATAATAATAATAATAATGCGGAGAGGTGTCGCCTGAAGATCGCACTGACAATCATCAGCTGTCTTTCCATCGAAATGATGGCCGCGTTAATTTTCGTGCGATAATCACGGCGACCCGAATTAACGGGCCCTCGTGCACGTCAATTACCGTAATTAATCGGCGATTGATTAATCGTGACACGTGGAATAACGCGTTCCCGATAGCCGAGCGCGAATAGTCGATTGTCCGATTAATCGAGCCGCCGAATTTCCTACGGCGAGGGGATAATTTATTTACCCCGAACGCGGCTCGTTAATAAATTAAGACCGGCCGGGAAAAGCTTAATGAAACGTCTCGCGATGTCGTCGGAAGAATTACGAGCTTCCCACGGTGCGGAGAAACCGCAAAAAGGATTCCGAGCGGGGACTCCGCGAGACTTCGGGGGAGGAGGGGGGAGGGGGGCGGGCACACACGTTCGCGTAGTGTCTTTTCACGAAAGAAATAATCAATCTTGCCTGTATATGTGTGTGTGTGTGTGTGTGTGTGTGTGGAAAAAATAATTAATTTTCAAAAGAAAAGATTCTTCTCGGGGAAAATAATCTCCAAGACATTTTCTCGAAAAAAAAAAACACCTCTAGCTGCCTAGATATCAGACGTTGCAACTTTGGCGCACGTCACGAAACAAGAGCCGATAAATTCAAACTATCTCGAGGTAGTTTTGCCGCAATGCCTCCTACTACCATAACGATGCTCTCTGGCTGCTGTTTATTCTAGCCCCGCGCGTCGGACAAGCGCCTTTTTTTTTTTTTTTTTTTTGCGAACGGCCGGGGAATATTTTCCCCTGCAGGACGCGCGGGGCCATTGTTTTGTGCGGCGACCGGCGTGGAAAAGGGGGAAAAGTGGAAAAAGACATAACGAACAGACGCGACCGAAGAAAATGGATCGACCGGTCATTTCGCCTCCTCCCATTTCCCTCCCACCACCGCCGTCGTCGCCGTTAGACGCCGAAAGGGTGTGTGCAGCTCTTTTTCAGCGAGCTGCTCTTACGAAAAAAAAAAAGAACAGGCGAGCACGGCTCGGCCTGTTTCCTTTTTAGGGATCCCTCTCCGCTCCCTGCCCCGCCCCCCTCCCCCTCCCCACGTATCGATGCATTATGCGTTCGATGGCGGTGAGATTCAATGAGAGAGGAGAAAAAGGGATGAAAAGAGAGGAGATGGAATTTATTTTCGTCGGACATCAGGCTAATAATTTGGCGAAATATCGGAAATATCGAGCCTTTGCGAAATACAGATCTTTTATTCACAGGAAATGATTTGCAGGCTGATATAAAAATTCCATCCATCAAAAGGTAACGTAGAAAAAAAATATGGCCCGCAATGGCGTATTCGTCCATCGAAAGCGCGGAATATAAAAATAAATCATTAGATTAATCCCTTTCAAGTCCGATCGGATATTTCGGTATACGAAATAATAAACCATATACAGTATCAGTACAATTCGGTATCACGCTCGAGCATTATATATTTCGAAAGCGTCGTGTTCTAAGAGTATCAGTTACGTTGGAAGAGTGTTATTCTGAACAGAAAAGTCCTGTATCATTTTTTTCTATAACGCTTAATAAAAGAGTTATTATTAAGTGAAGTCGGCCTATCAGCGCCAATCTTCAGCCGGACGCACGGCTCGGTGAGCCGTCATAAACATCTGAGCGCTCACGCACACTACTAGGCGCGCGGCTCATCGACCATGCGTCCAGCTAAAGAACGGCGATGATAGGTTAGACTTCACTCAATAATAACTCTTTTTTCAAGCGTCATAGAAAAAAAGTGATAAAGGACTTTTCTGTTCAGAATAACATCCTCTATCTTTCCTTAAAGGGTGTTGCGCGAATTTTCGGACACCCTGTATATTATAGTAAACGCGATTTACACGGTTCGTGCCGCAGCACGCTTCATAATTTCATGAACGTGCATTAATAATGTCAACAGAGGTACTGCTGTGCCCTGCCGGGCCACTAATTCCGTATTTTTATCATGAAATGCGTCGTACCGTATATTATATCGCGCATTTACCACAGGCATCAACGACAGCGGCAACGCTTGGGAAAATGCGGCGAGTCTTTCGATGCGCTGGCCCGCAGAGAGTGCACTCTGTATCTTTATCAACTCTATTCTCTTCCTCCCTCATCCGATCTCTCTCTCTCTCTCTCTCTCTCTCTCTCTCTCTCTCTCTCTCTCTCTCTCTCTGTCTCTCTCTGTCTCTCTCTCTCTCTCTCTCGAACGCGCAATTTAATTTAAGTTTAATGCGAGTCGGCGCACGTGGTCACGTACGCTCAACAATGGCGAGAGGCTTTGGTATCCAAGTAGAGAAACGCATCGGCGAAATTCACGCCGACGCTTCTCGAAAGCGTCCAGCACCGTAAGCGAATCTACCGGGTGTCCCGGATCACACTGATGAAAGAAAGATAATTCTTTTCTCTAGGCATTTGTCTTTCAGATCGATACGATCATTAGCGTAATATAGATTGCCTCGTTTGACACATTTCAGTGTCTTTGTCGATGCAAGATCGGCTCAGGATTGGATCAAAGCTTCTATAAGGATGTACAGAACAGCGTGAAACGTACTTTAATGAAACGCCTTTTTCGCGGAGAAAAAAATAACGATCTCGACAATTGTTGAGAAAAGACAAAAAAACGAGAAGAAAGTCCTGATAATCTCTATCTGATACACGGAATATTCCCTTAACGTAAGAATCCACCCAAGTCGACGGCTACCACTTTAAACGAGGCGCCCTCGATCGACGTCACGATATAGTGAGCACGTGAGGCACGTACGAGCCATGATAGCGGCGAATAAATATCCAGGTTGAGAAATGTCGGCGATTGGCGATCGTGGAATCGGCTATTTTCGCGATCATGTGCGGCGGAAATTTAAGTCGAATTTTGCGAGCGCACCATTTATATTTGTTACGCGAAAATAGCTCGCGGTATCGGTTACAGCAATAATTCTTATCGACCGAGAATTACCGCCCCCGTTTATTTCTCGCGATTATCCGCGGGATTGCAGATAAACAGCAACAAAATATACAAAGCGCTTATAAGCGATTGGTGTAAAAGCGCCAATCTCTTGCGCTTGTTTCTATCTCTCAACCCCCACCTCCCCCCACTCTCTCGCCCCACCTGCCGCCGAGGGTTCCCCTCGAGAAAGATAGAGAGCCATTTTCAAACTATTTGCTCGTCAAATTTTATCGGCACCGTCGTCCTGCCATTATCGTATATTCTGCGGTGGGAAAGTTTTTCGGGGGAAGGAGGGGGAAAAAAAAATGAATAAAAATAAAAAAAATAAAAAAGTGGCTTCCGTCGTTTCGCTTACGCGCTCGTCCCAGGGATGGACGTCACGAGATAATCACTCCGCGCGAAAATCGCCCTAATCCGCACGGTGGAAAACTCGCTGACGCGCAGAATGCGATTTTATAGACCGCGAGCGGTGACGCGGACTCTCAAAGCTCCGAGCAGGAAGCTTTTTCGGTAATTTGAAAAAAAAAAAAAAAAAACATCGTTTTCGAGGGCTTGCGAAAGATTGCCGGATCGTAAACTGAAAGAGCTATTCGAAATATTAGTCGGCCTCCCTCGTCACGATACGATTCACGTTCTCGCGATCCAAAAATTGATGATCGAAAACTCGATCGCTCGATATTTTTATATGTCAGACTCAATTAATAATATATTTCGCGTCGTACGCAACCAATAAAGAAAAAATCTAGATCTTTTATCAAAAGATATAGCGCGTAAATATTAATCTTGACATGTTGAAATTGGACGTTAATCTTGATTAAACATCATGATATATTAAAAGTGAGATTTCCCTTTAATTTATCATAGTCTATAATATTTACGATTCGCGCGTTATTTTTTTTTTTTTTTCATTTTCAATATGTTTAACTTTTGCAGCCGCAAATATATTCAAGATCAATCTACTTAGAAAGCGATCACGAAATGACTAGCCACTTTCTCTCACAATACATCCACCTCCGTTAGATACCATCGAGCAGCCCGCCTCCCCCTTCTCCCCCCCCCCGGTCCCCCCTTTTTGTTCCTACTCTTTTATTTTCAACACGTCGCTGCAATAGCGACCCGCTGCGCGATCCGATCCACTTGCAGCATTCGGTTGCACCGTTATTCAATTCATCGCCGGATTCAATTACCTCCGCGTGCAGTA
The DNA here is from genome assembly GCA_038406275.1 of Cataglyphis albicans. Classification (NCBI taxonomy): domain Eukaryota; kingdom Metazoa; phylum Arthropoda; class Insecta; order Hymenoptera; family Formicidae; genus Cataglyphis; species Cataglyphis albicans. The sequence continues at coordinate 2,291,817 of JBCAUJ010000046.1, forward strand.
ACGGTGAGTAGAGAGGCATTTCCTGTGCGCGTCGCCTACACACACACACACACAGACGCGGGCGCGCGCCGCAATAATCTCCCTGTAAAACTCGGCCACGCGATTTAGATCAACATCCACCGAGTTTTTAACTTTGCCCACTAATAGTCGCGATCTTCCTGCGATCGGCACCACTTCGTGGTACATTGACGCTTTTATCTTCATATATATATATGTATATAGCGAGAGAAAAAAGGTAACGTTGTAAAAATATTTATAAAGTTCTCTCGCGCTCGTGTCTAAGTGGCTCTGATATCCTTTTGTAACTTTTATCCTTAGCTCACGTTATCTCAGTAAACGCGAGCGCGAAGCTCTATTATCGTACCTTTAAAGTACGAGCGCTCGCGATCGATGTTGACTCTATTCTTTCGCAAGGGTAAAGGTATCGCGAATTTCTCTTCCAAGTTTCAACAAACATCACTAATTCTCATCATCTCTTTATATAAATGTATATCCTGAAGAGAGTTGGACGCTGTCTTACCGGCTGTTGCGATCCTAACCTATATACCTCATGCGGATCGCGTTCGCTCGCGATGCTCAACGAAAGAAGTACGTAGAATCACCAATGCGTTCGGGAAAACAATCTCTGAGTTGACAGTCAACAATGGGTATTTACTTTGACTACACTCAGGCCTGAGTGCCGCTCGATCGAGGCCGTTGCCAATTCTTTTTTTTTTTTTTTCACCGCAACTCCACCTCCACAAACGCTCCATCAATCACCCGGTAATGGCAGCTCCTCGGTTTTTATCCCCGCGTGTATACACGTCGGCCCGTACACGAAGCTGCCGATCGATATATATATATATAGAATTTATTCCCTATCGGGAATTTATTCTTCGAATTCCAAGTCGATCTTTCCTTCTGGAAGGAAGGAAGGGTTCGAGTCGAGGCCGGCCGTACATTACGATCCCCTACGTTCCGTCTGTTCACCGAGGTTTTACATAAATTTAGGAAACATAATAAAATATAAATATAAGAAATGAAAAAGACGGGATTCCCTCTCTCTTTCTGCAGGATGATTTCTGCTTGATTATGACTTATCAATTTGTTGCGACTTTATATTCGAATCAAGACGAATATTTCAAGGAAGTATCGTCCGTGTTAAGGATGTGTGTGACATATAACGAAATACTATCAAAAGCATTAAAATTTCATAAATTGTTCTACTATTCTGAATATTTCTGAATATTTCTTCTGAATATTTGTGCACAAAACTAAGCACAATTCTTTTAATGGTTTGGAAGTTATTTAAATTTAAAGTTACTATTGATTCTTATGGAAAATCGCCTATTGTAGCACTTATTGACAAATTTGACAAAGAAAAAATATTACCAATGAAATAAAAATTTTCACATATATTAAAAAAATTCTAATAAATATTTGTGCAAAACTTGATTTAGATCCACTAATTCGTTTAAAAGTTATTTACTAAAAATTGTAGAAAAATATTATCTGTCTCTTTCTGCAAATTACTCGTTTTTTATTGTTTTTTTTTTTTTTTGCAGTTGATTTCAAAGGATCTTCACGACCAAAAGTTTTTGCCATAAATTAGGAAAGATTCTAATTACAACTATTTTCTTTTACGAAGACGTCAAAATTCATATTATTTTGTGATACTTAAATTTTTTCACCACTCAAATTAATTTTTTTAATTTTTCAAACAGTATAAACGTAAGAAACATGTTTTCCTTTTAATTTTGACAACTTTTTGCTACTATTGTACATCCAGAACATCCTTAAAACACGGAAGCATCATTTATTTGGGAATTAAGTCTGCAAAGAGTTCTGAAGCATAATTAATTTTCGCGAAACGAAAAATTTTAGAGAAATTTACGAGGTCTTTGTAATATCTCCTCTTGTATTAAGACTTGATAAATTGAAAAATTTTTGGGAGGTAGGAGATGATCGATTATCTTTTAAGATATCTAGTCTCTTTTTCTCTTTCTCTCTCTCTCTCTCTCTCTCTCTCTCTCTCTCTCTCTCGTGCAAGATAATTAATTTCAGTGTGTCGATACGAAAATAAAAACTCTTCCTCTCAATAAACATTATTTCCATACAGTCTCTCACGCTCTCTGCCTGTTGAAAATGATAATGAAAAACTGTGGCGTTCGGTTTCGCTTCTATAAAAGTCATCTCTGAGCATGGTTACATTACTAACGTGTTTTCGAGCTGGAACTAAATTAAGCGCATAATTAAATTCCTGCGCGATTTTCGCATCTCGCGATTCGAGTTTACGCTTGGCGGCAACGAGCGCAATAAATGTACGACTGGCATCGAGTGAAAGAGAAAGTGGGAGAGAGAGACAGAGAGAGAGAGAGAGAGAGAGAGAAACAAACTGCCGGATGGCCGAGGGAACCGGAAGTGCTCGACTCGCTTGCTCGTGCATCGGACGAGCCGCGGTCGTCAAAACGCATCGGCGAGATACTCGCCGACAATATGGCAGAACAAAACGGCTCGCGATGTCGCGCGTCACCAGCGCGGGAAAAAGGAAGTCGCCGAGTGGGGTTTGACAGCCGGCCCGTGAAACCCGCGATATATACGTCCGACACGTACGACATTACCGACTTTCCCGCTCCTTGTACTCGTCGACAGGGAAATAGATGGATTGCGTGAAAAAGAAGAGAGAGAGAGAGAAAGAGGGGGAGAGAGTGTTAGGGAAAAAGGGAAAGAGATAAAATGGTACAGAGATATAGAGGAGCAGCGTAGAGTGGTGAATAGAGTAAAAAATAAAGTGGAGCAGAGCGGAAAAAGAAACAGGAGTAAATAGAACAGATGGACAAATAGAAATATTCACTAAAGCAAGGTAGAATAAATGTTGAAAAATAGATGGAAGGAGGAAGACGAGGATTTTATTATGCTTCGCGGGAAATAAATCCTTTCAGATATGCATGCTCATATCGAGAAGTATGCAACAAGAGAATTTGCATAAATAAGTAAATGTACAATGCGCTCAGTTGCAACTCCAAATAAACCCGGAGAGATATTCAGATTCGAATTTGTAGATAGAATGCGAGGAGAAGAGATAAATAAACTCACACCAAGACTTCGCTAAAAAAAAAAAAAAAAAAAAAAAAGAAACTTTTAAAGATAAAAATAAGGACTACATGATCCCATCAATTCACTTTCTCTCTCTCTCTTCCTTTCATTATCGACCAAAAAATGCACAAAAAAAAAAAAAAAAAAAAAAAAAAAAAAAAGTTTTTTGCGCGAGAAACAAAAGAAAAATGAGACGGTAAGAAGCGCCAATGGGATTGAAAGGATTCAATAAATCCCGACTACGGGAGCGGAACTGCGTAATCCGATGTAGCTACACACGTGGAAATGACGTTGGCAGAACGTGTATACACGCGCGGGCTTCACGATCTGCGGACACGAGCCACTCGTTACCGCTCTCCAACTTTGTTTGGCGGAATTGCGGGGTCGCTTTGATGACGAATCGATGTACATCGCGAGCTAGCCTACGCCGTTGCTTTTCTATGTGTGTGTGTGTGTGTGTGTGTGTGTGTGTGTGTGGGTACATGTGCTTTAATGAGACGAAACGGCACGGATGCAATAACGCGACCGAAATGACGAGGGAGAATGTCGTTGAGTAACTTGGGAATTATCGCGTAATGTTCGCCCCACCTGGAGATCGATGGATTATTTTATACGGAATTATCTTTACGTGCGCATGCACGGCTATAGAGAGGATCCGATTTGCAAAACAATCTCGCACAGCATATGTCTGCGCAAGAAATATTTGATAAAATCTTTATCAAATTTATACGTCTGAAAACGAATTTGTCACTGATACGCCTTAAATATTAATCCGATAAAACGATACGCATGTAATAGCGTTACGTGAGGAAAGCTAAGATTTCCGAGCAATCGCAATTTAAAAATTATTCCGTCCGCGACTATCAACTAAGACGATTCCCTTTTAAAGCCTCGCGATTAACACACGATCTCAAGATTTCAAAAACGATGACGAGAGTATTTTCCAATGCTTTTGACATTTTATTGCGCGCGCGTACAGATGATTTTAAATATCGCCGATCATTTGGCACTTAATTATTCGGACGTTGACTTTGCGCGTTCGCCAATTAGTTTTATTTATGTGCGATGTTTACCCAATTATCTCAATGATCGGCCAATACGGGCGCAAATTTCGCTCACGCGGGCACGATTATGGATTTCGCATTTATTTGGTATGAATCGTTTATCATCGTCAACGCGGATGCCCGATTTTTGAAGCTTAACGATATTATCGACGTATCATCGATTTCGCGAAAGCGCCAGTATAACACGTTACATACTGAAATACATTGGCATTAACGCTCGTGCAGTTTTGCGATTAAATACTGCAAATATACGATTCGCGATAGATGTCAAAATTTAGTTTATAATAGCAAAAATATTTTCTCGTTCTATGATAGAGAGGAAGAGAAAGGCGAGTTTCTATTTTTCATTTTTTTTTTTTTTTTTTTTCTTTTATCATGTGTGACGTAAAATATTATTAGAGTCAGAAAAATGCGTGAAACTTTTATACGCATTTTATTTAAACTTAAACTTTTAATTTAAATTGTTAATTATAATAATACGTTTCTCTCTTTCCCACTCGCTACAGTTTCTGATAATTACATAATTCAGCAAACAAGATATATTTTGTACTTTTTTTTTTTACGTTGAATATCATCCCAATTTTTAATTGCTTTACGTCACAATTTTATAGTGAAATTTGCAGTTAAAATTGCCAAAAAGAGCTATTTTAATGTATTTTGTTATATTATAACTAAAATTTGTGACATGTTGGAAAAATTTTATTACGATCCAGTTTAAATTTGTTCAATATTGTTACAATTGCAAAAAAAATTTATTCTCGATTATAATTAACAACATATTCATGATTGAAAATGAGATTTATTAAAAAGCGAATTATCTATCAAATTCAGTTTTTAATTATGTTTATTCAAACTAAAGAATTTTTTAAGTTACTAAATATGAATTTTTAAATTGACACATTTTATATATATATATAAATTAAGTCTTCAAATTTGAATAAACATAATGAAAAACTAATTAATAAATCTTCATTGATTTTATACGCAACTTTTTCGCAATAGATCCCATATTTAACTATTAAATTTTATCATAGTTTATCATAGACAATAAATTCCTTTGAGGTTCTAACAACATACTTAATTTTGATTACAATAAAACTTTTCTGACATGTCATATTTAACTATGATATATAATAAAATACATTAAAATAGTCTCTGTTTTAATTACATAATTCAGCAAACAAGATATATTTTATACTTTTTTTTTTACGTTGAATATCATCCCAATTTTTAATTGCTTTACGTCACAATTTTATAGTGAAATTTGCAGTTAAAATTGCCCAAAAGAGCTATTTTAATGTATTTTGTTATATTATAACTAAAATTTGTGACATGTTGGAGAAATTTTATTACAAAGCAGTTTATATAAATTTGTTCAATACTGTTACGATCGTAAACAAAAATTTATCACAAATTTACTACAAATTTCTCAAACTTGTGTACTTAATGTCAAAAAAAATTATGGAAAGTGATTTGCTCTTGCAATTTTCTATTTCGTCAAACTGTGTTATTATTAATTTACTCTCATTAACTTACTCTTTCCTATATTTATCGTGCGGTTTATTATTGCGTTTACATAACGCGCACGTAAAACTCAGTAACGCTCTCGATAGCGTATCGATATCGCCGGATATGCAAATCTACGATAATTCAAATAGTAAATCATAGGAACTGGTTCAATAGTTTGTAATTGTATTATTGCTCCTCGACAGTTATATATAGCTAGATTTACAAGCCGGAGAGAAAGAGAGAGAGAGAGAGAGAGAGAGAAATCTGTCAACAAGCTGGTAATGATGCCGTAAACATGGCCGTTAATAATCGCCTACTTGTTATAATAATTTACTCTGAACAATCGATAATTTACACTCGGAAAGAGATATCCAACAATCCTTCCCTATATGTTTATTTAGCCTGGAAATCGCCTGCATTTAGATTGCATTCCGTTTCAAAATATCCGTCGCATTATAATCCAAAAATTCCGTAAAGCGCAATTAAAATGGTAGCAATGTATGAGAATAATTAATATGTTCATAATGCAGCGCACGCGAAATGATACAACAGATTTATTTACGCCGCAATGTAGTAAACAGAAGCTGGGATACGGTAGAATCGCCAGTATAAAAGTTTCCTATATGAGTACGCCCTGCTTGTACACTTCGCAGATCATTTTGACAGTACTACAATTTTTATATATTCGCCGGAAGAGTACAATGTGCTTTAGAATTTAATATTTTCATTTAAATTACGTGAAGCGACTGTGACATTTATTTGCTGTCAGTCGACTTCTTTAGTTGCTTCTTTATTTACTCTATTTCAAGTTCTCTCTCTCTCTCTCTCTCTCTCTCTGTCTCTGTCTCTGTCTCTGTCTCTGTCTCTTTTTCACTAAAATGCAACTTGGATTTGAATTTAACATAATTTGAGGAAATTATGCTCGGAAATCGTGTTTGCCATTTGCCCGTAGAAATGGTTGCGCGCACACACGCGGCTTTATAAGCGAGTCACCGTGAAATACAAATGCACATACGCGAGTCAAAGCTGCAGCTTTCTCGTCGACGATTCAAGATTTAATATCGCGATCGCTGATTGAATAAATATATAAAAAAAAAAAAAAAAAAAAAAGCAAGAAAACTCTCTGAACATTTAATAACGTATAATAATTTTATCGTAACATTGTATATTGTAAAATTTTTCCCTCCGTAAAACAAAAAGGGTGCGCTCTATTCTGTTGTTTTATTCATTTTACGTGTCGTGGGCGTCGAATCCGGTCGAGGAAAACTCATACGCATGTTATTCAGAAATTTGAATAATGTTAAAATTTCAATCAGGGGATTTGAATAAGGCAACGAGAAGCCATTAAACGGTGTGTCGTAACCGGTTTATTAAGTGCATAGCTGCCGGTTGCGAAACTGCATCGACTGGCAACTTAATTGCCGGTTACTGCAGCCGTCGCCGCTCGCGAAAACCCTCGGTTTCGTGGCGGTTTCTAGGGAAATTCGCGGGAAAGTAGGTGCAATGAGGTCCCGCGCGCCTTTAATACTCCTCTCCCCTCAAAGAGTGTGCGCTCTATATATAGGGATCATTACTTCCGGTTGGAGGAGCCGCTGGAGGTATTTTATTTGCCAATAAAAGTCAGGCAGAGCGATGCTCGTTGAGAAATCAAACCGCGGAATTTACGCGAAACGATTGCAACCCTTTTATGTATCTGATTGTAAGTCTCTCATAAGAGCGCCTGTCAATCTACATACTTTACGTAAGGCGGTTTAAAATTGTTTCGCAGTTATATATCGCTACATAGTGTAAGGCCCCAAAATATACCACAGCTAGCATTTTTAAATCCTCTTCTTTCTTTGAATATAATTAATCAAGTTTTAATTGTCAAAAAAAAATAAAAAATAAAACCGTATATTTTAATTCAATTTACTCTCTCTCTCTCTCTCTCTCTCTCTCCCTCTCTCTCTCTCTCTCTTGTCAGAGATATAATTGAGAGAGTTGAAATATACGATTAATTTACAAAGCTTTCACAAC
>JBCAUJ010000046.1:2299580-2316608 GCA_038406275.1 Cataglyphis albicans
CTCTCTCTCTCTCTCTCTTGTCAGAGATATAATTGAGAGAGTTGAAATATACGATTAATTTACAAAGCTTTCACAACGTTAAAAAAATTGTTTCTTTCAATCCCAGCTGTTAATAACAGATTTCTCTTACGCACAGTTCCCGGAAGGACATTTCCGCGTCCCCATCTTTGCTTTTGCGCGACCGCGAGAATGGATCGTGTTTGAGAGCGTTAAGTTAATATTTACATTTGCCTAGGATAGAGAGAAGCCAAGTACACGACGGATATTACACGCTCGATCAGCGTAACACTGATACAGAGAACTCGATAACACTATCCCGCCAACGGCGAAATAAACTAATTAGTCCTGTGACAGCGGCACCGTTTTCGGGTATTTCGATATTCCCGACCGCAAGCTTCCCAAGCAGCCCCTCTCCTCTCCATACCACTAAGAACGACAATGTGTATGAAATGACAAAAGAGAGAGAGAGAGAGAGAGAGAGAGAGAAAGACAGAGGGTGAATGAAATCATGAACCCTCTACCCTCGATTATTCTCTTAGGAAAAAAAAAAAAAAGAGAAACCAGATGTTTTTTTTTTTTTTTTTTTTACCGCGGAATACATCACCGGAACGACGGTTCGTCGAATTTCTCCTCCGGGGGATGGCGAAGAAATTTAGATATTTAACTTCGTTCGCCGTACGGCACGAGTTTCCCATCCAATGCGGGACTTAAATTATCCCGGGTCCCTCGGGAGCCCGGGGCGAAAAAGGATCGGATAGGTTAGCTGATGTGCCGCAAGCGTCCCTCGGAGGGAGGGAGGGAGGGAGGGAGGGAGGAGGGTGGCACTAAATTAGATAATGAAGCAGACGTTCCCTTTCCCCCTCCCCCCTACCGGCGCCCGCTATCTAGCCACGGGCCTGCTCGGCTATATGCGGACTGGTGTGTCGGCTGAAGTGTATCACTTCTGATAATCCGCCTTGCTTAACTCAATAAAAGCAGCAGTGCCGCGAAGTGTCGGAAAGTGTGCGGAGAGCTTCTGCAGATTAGGAGCTTACTGGGTCCCTTGTTACTCGCGCTAGTTAAAATCATCATAGTCTATTAACGATTCGTATTGAGTGTACGGGGAGAAGTTTATTCAGATTTTATATTGAGATATTAGAAAAATATTGGGATTATATTAGGAGGAGAGGGGACGCGGGAGCGCGGTATCATAATGTCCCGTCATTAATTAGCGGGGTGGAGCGGGGCGCGCTGAATTAATCCGGCGGACACAAAGAAACATATCGGACGAAGTTTACGTCGCCGAGTGAAAGGTTTATTACGATGTAAATTATATTATTAAGCAAATTACCAGAGAGACGCAAACGTCGGAACCGCGCGAGCGTAGCGAAGCGCGAGAGAGCGCGCGTCAACTTCTAACAACATTACAGCTACGAAATTCGTAATTAGGGGCGGACAAAAGCAGAAAATTGAACGCGCCCGGCGTGCATCGTTGACGCAAAGGCGGAAATCCTCTTACCGAACTACACATCGGCGGAAAGATGGCGGTTTCTCTCGCTCTCGCAATTTCTCTCGCGTCGCATAAGTTTCGCGTCGAGCGTGGCTCCGATCCGGTCGCCACCGACGAGAAAGAAAAAGAGAGAGAGAGAGAGAGAGAGAGAGAGAGAGAGAGAGTCGCGAGCGATCGCTATTCGAAATTCTCCTTGTCGGAATTGTTCTTACCCGGAAATTATGTTCTTGCATCGCGCTCGCTCCTCCCATCTTTTCGCTTATCTAATAATATCTTCGGAAAACTCACGGAAATATCGTTTCGTTAATTATCGCCGCTACCGAGTTCTCGCTCGCTCTGATAGCAAACGGAAAGGGATTTAGAATGACGTTATTAAGTAGCTCGGAGCACAAAACGGGCGGGGATGATAAGGAAAGGGGAGAGGGGGGAGGAGGGGAGGGGGACGCTTTCATCTTTCGGCTCAACGATCGCGGGGCCATGGTGTTTTCGCCGTGGAGCTCGCATTTATTCCGCAACATTGGCCACTCGAAGCGCCCTCATCACTTTTGACATCGCGGTTTTCGTCGCATCGGAACGAAATATGATAAAAATATCACACCGAGAATATAATTTATATTTAATATCGTCACTTGCGCGCACGCACGTACCCCAAGTTCCGCGAGCTTCCATTCGAGAAACAGCGCTCTGCGTGCTTTTTAAATAATTAATTCTCCTTGCCTCAAAATTCGGGAAGATACATGAACGCTTGTTTGTGCCCCTCGTCCCTACGGCAATCCCGCGCAATGGCCGCGATAAATATGAAGTAACTTCCGACAGCCTGGACCGCAAAATGGCCTCGGCCAGAGCTTAGAATGGCGCCCGAGAAGAAGAAGTGTTATTGTCTTCGTGGGAATTAGCGGCGACTTAATGCCGGGAATTTTCACCCCGCGACCGACTTGCTTTTCCACCCTCGTACAGGTCGATCTCTCGCGTTTCTCGAGGCACGTCACGTAACAAAGTCGGGGGTAAATCCGGGACCGACACATCGCCGTTGTTGACGAGAAAATTTCGCGGTTCGTATGAATTTTTTACGCGTAACGATCGGAGAAATGACGATTCTCGAGGCTTTTTGTCGCGAAGCGACATTTACCGAAACTAAAAAACGCCGGAAGAAAAATGTCGACGGTTTGTTAAAAATTCATCCATCAATATCGAGTAAATTTAAAAGTATCACAAAGTGATGGAAATTATAATGAAAATATTCTAGGCGACAGCATGTACCATTAGCATTTATTACGGCCACGTCGCGAAATTAACTCGCCATTAAGCCTTTACTTTCGAGATGGGGAATTAACCTTGAGACTTTGAGGATAATCCTTTAAGAAGCTAAGAGCCTCTTTGTTAACTAATAATACAGAAATGGATAAAGATTATCCGTCTCTTCAACGACATAAAGACCCGCCTCATTAACGTCGGCTATAAACTCATCAACGTCATCTCGAAGTACCTAGAGGGTATCTCGACATCCCGAAATTAGCTTGTCATTCGGCTATTCATCGTCCAGCGACATGTGTCCTACCACACGTGTACGAGTACTATCCTTCTCCCTGAAAAGATGACTCGACACAATAACGTCATAGAGGATGGATGCTAGACGATAATCGAGGTGTCCCAAAAGTAACCGCTCGATCAGCTGATTTGCGATGCGAGATCGATCGAAATTTCTGTCCGCAGAGGTAGAGAGGAAATTACATGACCGAGTCGAAGAACACCTGCCTTTCCATCTGGATTATTCCCCGCAGAAGGCGCGCATGGAAATTGGAGTAATTTAAAAATGAGAGGGTTCACACAGACCCGTCCGTTTTTTCTCCCTACCTTAAGCGAGAGGAAGAATATATTCAAATTAAATTTTAATCTTTAATGCGCTTTAAATTCTCCCCCATTCTGATATTTAAATGTTTAATTGTTCTCTCGCGCCTCTCCTTAAAACGCAGGTACTTCACATTTCCATACATTTAATATTCTCCGCCAACCTACACCTACGTTACGCATTGTCTCCGAAGAGCGGGAATTAAATACCAATGTTGAGCGATATTGGCCGCTCGCAATTTCTTTCTAATATCTCCATTAGCATAATTTTTTTTATCATAATACACCTTCCCTATCCATCCATCTATTCATCCATCCACCTTGCCGGAGTTAAGCTCGACACGCACGTAAAACATTCACACCCGCCACTACATTGTTGATGCTCGCTCATGTACACGCACACGCAACGGTGTTGAATCCCCTTCTCTCTCTCTCTCTCTCTCTCTCCTTCGTCCATCCCTCTCTTGGGACGCGTTGCACTTGATATCTATGCATGAGTCGACGCACACGCGTGACACGCTCGAGCGTGTCGCGACGACACGTGAGAGCGGGATCACGCAGGGGGAGGCAGATGCGAAGCTCCATATGCATGTGCGTGTTTGGGTGCTCGTGTATATCTACGAAAGGGGTAGTTAGCTGGTGCTCGATGGTTGCGGCGGATCGAGGGTGCCGCTTTCAGCAGTAATGGTAGATGGTAGTAGTGTGGTGGCCCGGGATCGATCCAGGGACCATGGCATCATCCTCCAGCCCTCAACGACCAACTCAACCCGGCCCTTCTCATCCCCCGAGGCTTCGGGAGGGCGGCCATATCTCCCTCTTCTCTCTCTCTCTCTCTCTCTATCTATCTATCTATCTATCTATCTATCTATCTCTGTCTCTTTTCCCCGACCCGTGATCGCCTTAGGAGAGTTTCTCTCTATCAGTCTGCACAAATAAAGCCTGCATACGGAGCGTGAGGGTATGCAAAGGGCTCAAACGGGCCTGTGGCACTGTGGAAATGGAAAAGAATGACTTCAAAGGACGTTTAAGGGGATGCCATGTTTCGAAGAAGGTGAGATGGGAATCTACGAGAGTTCTGCGCAATAGTTTCGTCCCTTCAAAACTCGTCGAGTACAGTTCTTTGTCCATCTGGACTCAATCATTTCGAATTAATACGCAAAATATGTATGCATATATAAAATATATGCAAGTCATTTGTAATATGTATAATATTTTATACAAAATAGAAACTTGCAGATTTTTGTATGTTTTTAAAAAAAAAAAGATTCATTTCAATCGAAGACTATTATTGCCACCTTTACTGATCAATCTCTATACATGTATGCATTTTCATATACAGGGTGTCCGGCGTCAATCGCATCACCCGTCGTATGCAGGTAGAGCAGATAAAACTGAGGAGAAAAGTCCTGTACCATTTTTTTCTATAACGTTTAATAAGAGAGTTATTATTGAGTAAAGTTTGGCCAATCATCGCCGATCTTCAGCCAGACGCACGTCAGTGAGGCGCTGCAACAGCTGAGCGCTCACGCACACATGCCAGGCGCGTCGCTCATTGGTGCGTCCAGCTAAAGGTCGGCGCTGAATTGCCAGACTTCACTCAATAATAACTCTTTTATTAAGCGTTATCGAAAAAAATGGTACAGGACTTTCCTTCTCAGTTTTATTTGCTCTATCTGCACATGCGATGGGTGATGCGATTGACGCCGGATACTCTGTGTGTATATAAAATAAAAAAAGAAACCGTACCGATATAAATAAGCCTTTTATTGTCGAGAGATTATACTCATAAATCGCGTACAAATTCTCATTTGATTAGAATATCAAGAAGTTTAAATTGCTAGATGCAGGAGCGGTCGAATGTATCTTGCTGAGTGCAAGATGTATATAAATATTAGCGCGAAGGAACAGAAAAACGTCGGAATAAACGTCGCAATAATCTCAAGATGTACTCCCAAGATAAAATTGAAGGCAACTTTTTTTTTTTTTGAGGATTAATGTCTCGAGCGATGAAAAAGATGTTGAAATACCTGCGATGGTCGATGGTTGGTTAGCCGCTCTGCCATTTTCTTCGACCGCCGGAAAGCCCTCTCTTCGTCTCTCTCTCTCTCTCTCTCTCTCTCTCTTTCTCTCTCTCTTTCAGTCTACCTATCTACGAACGGGCTTTCGGGCGTGAGAGCGGCAGGCCTCTCGATCCGACGGGAAAGCTCTCTCGTCAAAATCCTTGCCGACGCGAGAGGATTCGAGCAAACCGACTCAGCCAATAAAAGAACCGTTGCAAACGGATTCGACGGTTTCCCGATATGTAATTTCCCGCGACGCGCAAAAAAAAAAAAAAAAAAAAAGATGAAAAGAGAAAAGGAAAGAAAAGAGCAAAAAGGAAAACCGAGGAAATTTCCGCCGTTTATTCCGGCAGGTGACCTCACAAATGAGGCGCGGGCTTAAGCGACACGAGTCGAGTTTATCGCATTTCGTACGTATCGAGCACTTTAAAACTGTAAATGATAAAAAAATTCGAATTCTAGAAATAAAGCAGAGTGGCGAAAAAAAAAAAAAAAAAAAAACAGAACAAGGACGTGAATATTTACGGGGATTCACGCGCTTGCGCGAAGGAAATCGCCGCGACATCCGGAATAATCCTCGTAACTTGCAAAATATAAACCGACGTGAGTTCAAAAAAAATAGGAAATTATTTATCGTATTGGAGCGATAGTCGCCGCTCGGATTGAGGGTGGAAAACGCAATTTAAGGCTGCCGAACATTAAGAGGGCGCGCGCCTAGCAATATGACACATGTTGTAGGCAAGAAACCCTTGCGCGAGACTCTAATGGCTATCGGCTGGTTATCGTTCCCGGATCAAGAACTAATGCGATTGCCGCGAAACAGCCGGCGTAATAGTCGGAAAGTAATAGTACATAGTTCGACATTGTCGAACGTTTATCGACTTTAGCCACGAGAGTGGTTCACGAGTTGTTAAAATAATTGCGCGCGCGCGCGAGGAGAGAGAGAGAGGAAGAAACGTTTTTCAGAGCGAATTTTCGCGGCCGATTAGAGCTGGGAACGTGCAATATCCTCTCGAGGAATCTAAATCAAGCCGTTGCGTGGCGGCAATCACGCCGACCGGGTTAATGCGCGATTTGCGTGGAAACGAAACGCGATACGTCGCGTTTAAGCTCGAGCTGAAAGGAGGTGTAGTCTGAGCCTGTGCACCCTAGTCCCTTGCGGGAATATCAAGGAACCACGCAATGGTTTCCTGAATAAGGGACTCCGATTTACTACCACTCCCTCTTCGTCAGACCGATTTTCTCGGAATGTCATTTTACAGCGACTCGCCCCGTCGTGACGTGGATGGATAAAAGGCGGCTGCGCCCAACACGTGGTTTCCTGCACGCTTCATCGTGCCGGTAATCTTTGTAATATCGATCGTGACAATCAGAATAATTCGGCATTTATTTACGTCTTCTCTATCTTTATATAGAGTGCGTTCAAAATATCGTGTGACGGATAGTTCCACCTAACATTCTCCGATGAAACATTTAATTAAGCGTAGAACCTGACGAGTTCCCAATTGATATCGTTGCACCCGACCGTGTGATGCTCTAGACATGCTGTGGCTCAAACTTGAGATAGGACACACATCCGCACGCTCCCGGCGTAACCGCAAACTTTCCCCTCACTCTTCGTGGGAACTTTCGCGTGTATTCCAGCTCTTCTTCCAACTCCGCAAAAGGTTGAATAATGAGTTTCCGCACAGTGGCCGATTAATAATCGGAGGATCATCGAACGATTATCTTGGCAACGCAAAATGGATGTATATATTCCGTGCCCCGGCAAACAAGGAAAAGGGAACATGAAAGCGCCTAACAGCAAACGAATAGAGACACGTTCTTTGATAATCAACCTCGTATCGGGAATCACCTATGATGGTACGTAAAAACTCACTCCATCAAGCTCGAATAATTCTTTTCCAGGAATGCTGATGCGCTTGTGTCAACACGCAAGCCTCTTCTCTCTCTGTTCGCATTTTGGGTTCAAATTTATCCTTTTGCTCGGCAATTCAATTAAGATTCACAAATTAAAAAAAAAAAAATAATGTTAACTAGGGAAATGTTAAATAAAATATTGATTACTTTATAATTACTTTAAAAACATTTCTTACTATATTATGTAAAAAAAAAATAGATAAAAAATTCAAGTGCATATGTTTAAAAAAAAAAAAAAAAAAGAAACACACGGACTTTATTAAAGGATTAGATAAGATGACAGAATGACTCCTCTACTAGAACCCGTCGGGCAGTATATCCATTACATTCCGAAATTCTCGTAAATTGCAGCGAGACTTACGAGTTGAGAGTGCGGTTCTAGTAGTTTATACCGAGATGCGGTAAGCCAGCGGCAACTCTCATTACGCCTTACAAACAGTATCCTGAACTTATGGCTGATTAGGACAAATGGAAACGGGGCTTTCCCGGCGGACCGCGCCAACGCGCCGGTTTTATGACGTTGCTGTGTTAAGTCGGCCTCGTTACAGCGAACGGTGGCAGGATAACGAACGTGGCCACGTGGCAGCTCCACTTCGCCGGGAGAAACGCCGGTTGCTAGGTGACGTAGCACTGCTATATGCCCCCCGTGGGAGTCCTCGTACGTCTTTCAGGATTACCGCCTCATTACCGCGCGATTAAAGGCCACGCCTAGTCGGGAAATTTCTTTCTCGCCCTCTTGAAGTAAACGTTGTAAAACGAGCGGATGCTGTACTTCGACACTGTCGCCATGTGACCACGGTGATATTGCACTCGATTATCATCTAATTAGGATACGACGACGCCGTAGCCGCAGCTCGCCAGCCATGGGGAAGAGGAGAGGAATTCCCTCTTCCTTCCCTTCTGGCTTACCATCCTTCACTCGTCTCAGATAAGAAAGACTTTACGGAACGGTACGATGGCGGTGTCACCGAGGGCAGGATGCAGCTCGTAAAAGCGCTCGTTAAGGTCTACACCGTGATTACGCGCATCCTCTTTCTTCCCCCTTCCACCCCCCCCCTTCCCGACTCTTCTCCTTCACCGACATTTTCAAGACTGATCTTCATCGAGGAGGATTTCCTGTAATCGGATAAGCGATTAATTCCCGTTCTGTAAACGAGAGCCTCGGGTGTCGTTGATTCTTAGCATGCCGCAAACACGAGGAAACGCGTTCCCATAACTTTTCTGAGAATTTCTAAATTTCAAGTAACGTCTCGAGACACAAATTGCGCGAGTACCGTTTGATTTCATTAACAGTCCGTCTCGATAAAATTTACGGGAGGCGACGGGCGACCGGAACACTTTTCGCGGAGATAGAAAATCGCTTCGAGATTCGACGTACATCCATCTTTCATCGCGATAAATAATTTACTTTCCTGCAAATTTATAACTCAATCCATAATAATCCGCGCGTAGCCGCAATATTCTCGGAGTTAAGTTATTATCGGTGTGTTATTCGAATAGCTGTCACGCGATAATGAGGCGCCTATTCAAATCCTGCACGGGGATCAAAATGGAAGGTAAATGGACAGCTTCAAGCGCTCCCGGCATCCAGATGTATCCGATAGGACGATAAAAACGAACGGTCTAATCCTGCGCACCGACGGGGCTCCTTTATCCTCTCGCGGGGGACATCTCTCCATCCATTTTCATGGAAGGAAAAGCGCCCGCGCCTTATGGAAACCCTCTGTCAGGGGATAATAAGGCTCGCATGCCAAGCACGAAGAGTATGGCATGTCGTTAAACGACCTTCTCGACTTCTCCCTCCTCCCTCCTCCCTCCCTCCCTCCTCCTTCGCGGAAGAATTCTCTTCGGTCCTTGTCCCCCTCCCGTCGTTCATTCACTGTCCCCAGAAAAAAAGGGGCGGAGGGGGAAGGAGACGGGTGGGATGCAAGAACACCTGTACCCCGACCAAGGATAACGATTATCGCGGCAGAATGCTTCGGGATACGGCGTAGCACAATTTTTATAGAATATCCCGCCGCGGAATTCCGCAAAAAGTCGCCGCCTCATGAAATTATATAGTGGCGTTAGGTTAAGCTATGCGGGGATCCATCTTTTTTTTTTTTTTTCTTTTTCCTCCTCCTCCTCCTCCTCCTCCTCCTCCTCTTTCTCCTCGATACGCGGCGAGGGACGATATGAAGATATTAGTGGAGATAAGAACAGAGGAGAGGCTTGGATGTGCGTTCATAATGGGAAATTTGCGGAATCGAGAATACGCAGAGCTTAATATTCTGCGAAGATTGTTCAATATTGAAAAATTTAGATATGTCTAAATATTTTTAGGAAAAAATCCTAGAGAACGTGATCGCAGATGTGGTACGTTGGGAGAATTCGAAAAACTCTAAGAATTTCCTTTGCATGTATATATACAGGGTGTCCGAAAAATTTTGACACACCCGAAGTGTGAAGGTAGATTGGGTCAAACTGAGTCGAAAAGTCCTATATCATTTTGCAAAATTTGCAATAGCTACCTTCACATTTCGGGTGTGTCGAAATTTTTCGTACACCCTATATATATATTTATATATATAGACGTGAGAAATATTCCAGAATATTCCTCGCGCTTATATATACGTCTTCGCGTGTCTTATCAACGTCTTTACGCTTATTCGGGGAACACTATTGGGGTATATGGCGTATCATATTCTCGCACGTCCAAAGAGAGAGCTCGGCTGCCGGTTAAGCATTCTGTCGCGAGGTACACGTCGGCTTTTATGTAGCTACACGCTACTTCGCCGGGGCAACCCTTCGGTCTTACGAGCCCTTTCTCGTCGTCCATTACGGGAAAATGGGGCGCGCGTGCTAAGTGTCGCGCAACATTTCCCCGCTTTCGCGCTCTAATGACTCCTAGCGAAGCCCCGATTCGTCCGAGGTTCGTTTAATATAAATACACTTTTTCATCAATCCATTCCGTAAAGATATTGAGAAAATCATTCGTAAATTATCAAATCGATATACTTATTATATTCGTAACAAATGCAAACGTTGAATATTGTAAGACAAGTGTTTATACGACTAGACTGGCAATTTATTATTTAATTATCATGTCACAACGTTTCGATCATATGGTTTTGGTTCTTATCAAGTGAAAGTTGTAATTAAAAAGTAGAAAGAAAAAAATCGAAGTGTCAAATTGACATTGTGTCAACCACTATGTTTGGAATACTGAGAACTACGTTGAATATTGTCATCAAACCGATTGCTTTCCATCAAATTTTCTCTAGCAGAGTACCATATTCAAATTCGTTAAAGAGAAGTACAATCTGCTATTAAATCTTATACACCCTAACACACGAACTAGATATCCAATCTAATTTTTCCTAGGCTCCTCTTGTTTCTAATCGGGGACTACCCGGACCTCGGGAGAAATGCGCTAAATTTATCTCGTAGGCTTGCACAAGACACATTTGTCTCCAGAATGTACCGCGGGTCCTGAGGGATCCTTCCTCATCATCTACCACCGACAAGTGGGTCGCACGTGCTGAATGTTACAACAAGCAACATCTCGTGGTTTTGCGCCTCGCCTGGCAATTTTGACAGACGGTTAACATTTACCAAATATAGAGCGCGATAAATAAGTGTGTAAAATCAATTATTTTATGTGACAACTTAAAAAAAAAAAAATACCTTAATGATCATATAAGTTATAAATTACATTTTGTGAATATATATCTATTTATAAATTAATATTTTATTTTATTTTTCAATTTAATGTGCAGAAAAATAATTACCCAGACAATTTAATAAATAATTTTCAGATTATTACTTTTATTTTAAGCTTCTCCCATCGGCCCAAACAATAGCTCCTGAAACGCAAAAAGTCAATAACATTCGCGGCGAGAAGGAAGCGGAAGATGAACATCGGTATGAATTCTGAATGGCTGACTTGTCGTGTCGAAGCCACGCGAGGCGATAAACGTCATGTCAGTCAAGCGACTGACCCCACTGGGGTCATCGTGGCGTCAAAATCGATGGATGATGGCGTTATCGAGAACGATGACGTTGACGTTCAGTCTCGTCTGTCGGCGGATACAAGGCTATTCTATCGGCGATGACAAGGAAATAAAGGAGAGACGGAATTCTTCGGAAAAGTTACAGCTACTCCGAGAGAATAGTAGAGTAAAACCGTCGTACAATTTCAATCTTAATTTTTTTCGCTCTCGCTCATCCCGAGATATTTAAGTCCAGCAAAGTTTGCGAAAGGAATGCCGCGCTGTATAAAAACTTTTATTAAAAAAAAAAAAAAAAAAAAAAAAAAAAAAAACTTTCCCCTCCTCTCACGAGATATTCGAAAGAGGCTGTGTAAATGAAGAAGAAAAAAAATGCCGACTAAACTCTCGTTTTAACCTCATATTTTCGCGAGAGAAATATCAACTTTACAACCGATCGCTTTTATTAATTCTCCGCCCCGCGCTCTGTTATTATTAAAATAAAATTACGAGCGACCAATAATATCCTCTTCCGTATAATATTTTCGCGCGACTCTTTCTTCGAAGTAGAATCCACCTAAGTAGATAGAAAAAAAAAAAATATATATATATAACACATGACTCAATAAGTCCCCGGTCTGACACATATATGTCAACATTGTTGACAGACCCACGTGATTTCTAAAAAACAATTTGTTTTTCTTAATTAGACCGGAGACTTATTGAGTGATGTGTTATATATATATTCGATTTCTCATTGACATAACAGCGAATATTTTCGCGCGTTAAATAAAAGCACGGTCGCGAACGTACGCGCACACACACTTCACACGCTTCACACGCACATTGCTTCGCAATTACCCGAGCGGCGCGACGTGAAATAATAACGTGCTGTTATATCCATTTCCTGCCGATTCCGGGATATATGTATAATCCATCGTTATCACAGCTTCCGTGCATTAAGTAATGGAATGGACTAATGGCACATGATGTGATAAAATAATGGAACGATTTTCGCTGGACGCGTCACAGCGGAAAATGTGTCTGCTCGTGCAAATTTCTGTTATTAAACCTTCCCGACTCGCTTGATCCCCATTCCTAATTCGTTCCAACTTCCCTCCAACTTTCCCCATTTCCATTCTGTCGCGTATTCTTACTTTTTCCTCTAGAGAGAGAGAAAGAGAGAGAGACAGAGAGAGAGAGAGAGAGAGAGAGAGAGGGCAGATGCTACAAAACTATTTATTACCTTATCACGCCAAGGCTTCAGATTATATCTCAAAATTTCAGCGCGATAAAAACTTTCTATCGCCCATCTCTCTGCCGCGACTGTCCTCGATACCCCGCGTCGAGATACATCCGAAGCATCCTCCCCCCTCCCCCCCGTTAAGTCGGAAGTTGCGCGACTCGCGACGCGTGCTGAGCGTTCGTGCGGTTTCCGCGGCGTTTACGCTCCGTTTAAGCCGCGCCCGCGATAACCGCCCCTGCTGTAATTTGCGGAATCATCCCTTACACCGCCACCGCCCTGCGACGGACCTCTAGCTAAACGCGGTGAAACAGAAACTGCCGAGGAAGCGAGAGGCATTACACCGCTTTCAAGTATTAATGGCTCAACTCCGAAACGAGAGATGAACGCAGCGTAATATTTGATCTGTAGAGATACATATTATTCCATGTCTGCCTCTCGACTTATTTTTTTTTTTTTTTTTTTTTTTTTGTAAACAAAACGTAGAGATTCATAATATTTGAAATATCAAGCAATAAACAAGAACGTCGAAATATTAGTGGAAAGTTAGACGAGAAATTGAAGCGCGGGCTCGTAAAACGACAACATTGCTGTTTGATGCCCGGTGCTTTAACGGTGCACTTCGCCGACACGTAAATTGCAAAGAATCTTTCACATTTATCGCGAGAAAGTAAAGTTACTATCAGAGCGATTGCGCGTAACGTGGGATTAAAAAGAAGCACGATCGTAAAGAGGGAAAAGTTTTCCTTCCATGCGTCAGCGGTTTCCGAACAACTCCGACTACCTGTTCCCGATCCCCAGCCATCGGAAAAACCCACATCGATCAGTAAAAATCGCTCCGGGAATCCCGAAAGCTGTTTGTCTTATATATATATATATATATATATCCGTAATACCGTTTGCAACCAAATAAAAGTACTCGCGGGTTTCGTTCGATCGCGGCGACCTTGTTTTACTCGCTACGAGATAAACATGATGTTAGGTTAGGTACGTGCGCATCCAAAATGGATGTACAATAGTAATGAAAAATTGTCAAAATTAAAAGGAAAACACGTTTCTTACGTTTATACTGTTTGAAAAATGAAAAAAATAAATGTGGATTATGAAAAGAATTAAAGTATGAAAAGTCGGAAAATAATATGGATTTTGACGTGTGCGTCAAAGAAAAATAGCTGTAACTATTATTTTTCTTAATTTATGGCAAAAACTTTTGGTCGTGAATATCCTTTGAAATCAACTGCAAAAAAAAAACAATGAAAAACGAGTAATTTGCAGAAAGAGACAGATAATATTTTTCTACAATTTTTAGTAAAGAACTTTTAAACGAATTAGTGGATCTAAATCAAGTTTTGCAGAAATATTTATTAGAATTTTTTTAATATATGTGAAAATTTTTATTTCATCGATAATATTTTTTTCTTTGTCAAATTTGTCAATAAATTGCTACGATAGACGATTTTCCACAAGAATCAATAGTAACTTTAAATTTAAATAATTTCCAAACCGTTAAGATAATTGTGCTCAGTTTTTGCACAAATATTCAGAAGAAATAGCAGAACAATCTATGAAATTTTAATGCTTTTAGTATTTCGATATTTGATACATACATCCTTAAGATTCATTAAAAAGTGAAAAAGGAGCATCTCGACTCATCATCGTACGGTCGAACTTAATTCTTCCCGAAGGACTTCTACCAAATATATTTTGGCCTTTTCATAATTATAATCCCGACGATATATCCTATAAGAAAATACACATCTGTCAAATCATAAGATAATTATCAAAAATATTTTTACATTGTAAAAAAATTGTGAAAAAAATATTTTTAAAAAATTGTAAAAAATATTATATCGATGTTCAATTTATGATCCTTGGCTGCAGTATTTTTTGCAATCGCATATTCCTTGTTATCATTCTCTTAATGTTGTTAGAGACACGCGATATCCTCTCGAAACAATCCCTTGAAACACCGTTCGTCTGCGGTTTTTGCTCAATCAGTGAGGCTTCCGGGCGTGACTTCATATTGCGTTACACGGAGGGTGAAATCTTCCCTCTAGCCGCGGATATTTGCCGTCCAATAACATCTCCCCCGGCGCCGTCTGTTTTTTTTTTTTTTTTTTTTTTCTTTCCCCCCCCCCCTCCCCCGAAATAACAAACGCGCCTTCTCCACCCTTCGCGCCGAGAAAGAATCTCCCTTTTCACCTCTAATTACACCGCCATCCGACTCCCCTCTATGGGGGAGCTGATGTTTTCGTTTGTAATTTTTCGCAATTAGAGAACGCGGATGTTTTGGCGAAATTGACACCGCCGGCCATTTTTTTACAATGTTTTCGCAATTATACGAAATATTAAAAAATAAATGAAAAAGACGAAAAAGATACGTTGGAGAAAATTCCGCAGAGATACATCAATATATTGTAGCTGTATAAATTTTCGATTACACTACCGGAATCTAATTTGCTTTTCTAGGGGACGATTCAATGGGACATCCCAGGCGTCCCATAATAATATCGAATTTGTGGACGCGGACACGTGTAAGTGCACCGCTCGTATCCAGCGGCTCATCGGCGGGAGGGAGACACCTCGGGCATCGCGGGCGTATGTACGTTCAATTCGAGATCGCCGGAGTGACGAGAAAGCCGAGAGATGCGAAATTATGCGATCGACTCGCGGCTCCATCGTCGATACGCGATTTCAGCGCCGACGTGTGCGATCTGCGAGTTAAATTAATCATCGCGGATGATCGATGCGAACGGAACGGGCGAAGAGACACGACGAGCTACTTCGTGCTACATTGAAGCGCCGTGCGTATCAATTCTCGCCGATTACTCCACGTGGCAAAGCCTGACGTAGAATTTCCGTGGAAATTCGTGGGATATTATTACCGATACCGAGTAAGGGAGAAAGGGAGGGGCGGGGAGGGGGAAGCGAGTCTTTGACACTAAATTAAATGACGAATGTTGCCGGGGGTCGAAAAATTTGGACGGTTTTTGTCCTCAAACTCGTGTCTTAGACTCATTTTCTTCTCATTTGAAGGGTTTTAGACTCAACATATCCTCTATGATCTTTTATCAAAGGATTTTAGTCTCACTTTCTCCCCAATATCGATGAGTACAAAATGAGTTTAGAATGAGAGTTTTGAAAAATTTCATCTTTATGATTTTTAAACATTTTTGATGAGGAGAAAATGAGTTCGAATCGGGACTTGGTAGAATTTGTCATCACCAATTTCATCAATTGAGTAAGGTCTCATTTTAGCCTCGGTATCGGTGAGTACAAATTGAGTTCAAAATTTGGAACTCTGAAGAATTTTGCCTCTGCCATGGCAGAAATTAATGATGAAGAGAAAATGAATTTAAAAACCGAGACTTCGAAAAGTCCAATTTTAAGAACTTTTAAGTCGATAAAAGTCTCATTTTGTTCTCAGAGAATCCGTTCTGGTGAGGACAAAATGGGACTTTTTTATTTTTGTACATCTAAACAGGTCTCATTTTGTCTCAAATCGAGCACAAAATAAGAATTCAATATTTTTCAGCATATATTTTTTTAAGTTACTAATATGAGAAGGTCCCAATTTCTCCTCACGGAAGGGAATATTTTGAGGACAAAAAAAAAATGTCCAAATTTTTCGACCCGGATTAGCTTCGTCGTCTTATCGCCCTAAACTCTTGTCATCCCTACAGGAAACTATATGTATCTTAAATTTACCTTAGAACTTTCAAAGGCAAAAGGGGCGTGTGTAATGCGTATTATTTACTTTTTACTCGCCAACTCTTCGTATGCCGTAATACATATTTAAACCCGTAGTGTAATTATACTCATACAAGTACGGATTTAGTCTCGTATTCCGAATTCCGAGAGAGAATCGGACTCTCTAGAAGATAATCTGCCTCCACCATCGCGTATGGAAATTTCGCGAAAGCTGTCGCGAACGAAATTTCGTTGCAAGAGAGAAATCTTCGTGCTCGCGGCTCAAGAGGGATATATATATATATATATATATATATATATATATAAAGAGAGAGAGAGAGAGAGAGCTTTGTACTTTTGCGAATTTAACCACGAAATAAAGATCTCGTTCCCAAGAGAACGTGTGGCTCTCTCTCGGCAACACGCTTTACCATAACGTTCTTGATTTATATCGTGATCTGCGGTGTCGTGCGCGCAAGAAACTTAATTACAAATGGCACGAGTCGCGATTTGAAAGCGCCCGTTCTTCGCATGTCTGGAGAAAATTTTAAAACTCCTAACAATTTCTCCTTCGAAAAATCATATCGCGGTTATGGGATATTGTCTGGAATCATGCGCCGCGCTTACGTAGTTACACAAGAGTATATATATGATGGTAAGGGCGCGAAAATGGAGCGAAGAATTCGATTAAAGCGACGATACTAAAATTTAATTTCGCCGTTTGTGCGACAGAGATCCGAAATGCGAATATAAGGTTTATTCGCAGAAACGACGCGACGCCGGGTGAGAATAAAGTCGGCGGGACCGTCG
>JBCAUJ010000046.1:2361855-2375774 GCA_038406275.1 Cataglyphis albicans
AAATTTTTTTTTAGAAACCACGTGGGTCTGTCAACAATGTTGCCATAATGTGTCAGACCGGGGACTTATTGAGTGATATGTTATATATGTATATATATATATATAAAACAGATAAAATATATATATAATACAGATAAAATTAATAAAACGAGTATTCTTTATTAATCTATGAAAACGCAACGTATCTAAACGCGTCACATGTATGTGTGACAAAGACATTATGCGAAAGTGCAAATTCATTTTGAACCCTGAAATATATTGGAGGGCTGGAACGTGATGGCGGTTTGTATCAACCGTGAAGGACGATGCTTCATGCGATGCTGAATTATGCAGACGCCTTCTACACAGCGTCGTTATCGGCGAAAATCGGGTCACCAGCCATCCGGGAGGATACCACGGCAAGATGGGGAAGAAGGAGGGGGAGGAGGCGACACGTACAAATGCGCCCTTAATATTAACCCCTTCGAACTAGCAGGAGCTACGAGCTCCGCGTGTCCTTTTGAAACCAATGGGGGAGAATTTTCCTAACGGAGAGTCTCGCCGGAAATACACCAAAGTTCGTTGTCGCAAAAATGAAAAATATATATTTGCGGAATGTGCAGGACACGCATTCCGGTTTTCTTTTTTTTTTTTTTCGCGAATCGACTTGACTTCCCGGAGGCAAAAGAGCTCACTCCTTTGTAGAACGAACGAATATCGTGAAGGCGAAAGGATAGAGAGAAGTAGCGATGAGGAATTTGTGCTTTTTTCCTACTTTCCGCCTCCCCCTCCTCCTCCCCCTCCCCCACCCCCTCTTCTCTTTTGACAAGTTCGGCGGACAATGTGCATCGAAGAATCGGCGAAACGTGAAATCAAGAGAAGCCGAGAAAATAATGGGATCAAAGAAATGAGCAACGTGTGTAACTAACGGTTTGCGAGGATCGGAGGAATTAATAAGGAGCTTTGTGAAGAAAAATTATACTTTTAAGAACTCACTCATTACAATGAGACTGAGCCGCTGAAATCTCTCTTGAAAAATAGACGCGGACGATTGGATTAATATCTGCGTCCCTTTGACGGCGAGGAATATTGAATTAAAAATGTAAACAACGAATGAGCTGATGCAACTTCTCAAACTGGATTGTGTCCGCTGTGTATGCGCGAAGGGTGGTGGCAGAAGCAGCGTATAAAGTCGACTTTCATTCCGGCTTCGTAAACCGCGAGTATATTCTCGGGACTTTTCCTTTATAATCGCGTTGACTTTATTCACCGAGGACCTCCGCGCGCCACGAAAAAGTCCACAAGCTATTTTCCGATTTACACGGAAACACGGAGGACAA
The DNA here is from genome assembly GCA_038406275.1 of Cataglyphis albicans. NCBI lineage: Eukaryota > Metazoa > Arthropoda > Insecta > Hymenoptera > Formicidae > Cataglyphis > Cataglyphis albicans. Next base: position 2,363,175 of record JBCAUJ010000046.1, read on the forward strand.
TTTTCATAAAAAAAAAAAAAAAAAAAATCCACCCATTTGTTTTACGCGAATTTGCTCTCTTTTTGTCACGTAGTTTGCCAGGAAATTCTACACGAATATAAAATAATGTATAAAATAATCGGCGGTGTTATTAAAAAAAAAAAAAAAAGTATATATATTCTTTCAAATGCATAAAATATCAATTCAAGAAAAAAAAAAAAAAAGAAAAAAAAAAAAAACAAGTTACACGGTATACTGAAACACTCACCTAAACCGATCTCTTTTTGTAAGATTCTGTAAGATATTCTTGATCGCAATAGAAATCCGAGTAACAAAACTCGAATATTTTTCTAAACTATTGTAAAGTTTCCAATACTTTCGTATATATAAATTATCTGACTTGAAAAAAAAAAAAAAAAAAAAAAAAATTAAGATATTTTCTATCGCGTTATTCTCTGATTTTTCCTAGAGAGCGAACTCGGTAGAATCGTATCGCTTACGAGGGAGTTATTCCCAGTCTCTACAATATAAACTAGCTACCCCGTATAAAACGGCCGCTGCGGGACAACGGATTCATCGTCGTTAAATTAAGCGACATCGCCGAGATCTCTCTCTCTCTCTCTCACTCTCGCGCAGCGAAGGGACTTCTTGGAGGGAGGGACGCGCCTCTTTCATTTTTATTTATACACCTCCCGGCTTTCCTGCTAAATGGCCCAGACGAGTTTCAATTGAAATTTTCAACGGACCCGGAGAGGATACGCCTCGCTTATTCGATGCGTTTATTTAAATCGGCGAACCTAGCGTAGAATACAAGAAGCAAACAGAATAGCATTACGTAATATGTAATTGATACACAATTACGCGCGATACGATCGTCGGAAATGACACTTGGAGGCCGGCTGGTAAACTCGTCGACCGGAGCTATTAGTGTCTCGCGCAAGTTGGCGAGCGTAAGAACGGGGATACACAGGGGACGAACTTCTGGTCGCCTTAAGTTCCGCTCTACTACGATAGAATAAAGTAGCAATTAGCGCGAGCGCTTGTTTTACAAACTTTGTTAAGCGAATTTGCGCGCGAATTCACTCACTCGGCTCGGTATCGCTTATGACGAAATTTACCGGATTCGCTGCTCATCATCCGGCAAAACGTTGCAAATTGCACGCCCTGGATGTGCGAAGGGAGAATCCGTTGTTGGTACATACACGGCGGAAAATTAGACATCCGTTGTTTCATTCAATTCGCGCAGTTTTGACAAAATGCGATTGCCTTTGTAATATTTTAGCGGGACATTGTTGTTACGAAGATATTTTTAATTAAACGTGACAATTTTTTTTTTTTTTTTTTTTTTTTTTTTCGATACCGTGAAGCTTTTATTTTTAAGCGACGTTGTTTAAAAATAAAAATGACACTTTTATAAAATTTTTTATTTCAGTGTGTATTTTATATAGAAATGCTTTATATAACGTAAAAACATATTCGGTCAATCGTGAAAATAATCCATTTTCAGGATCAAATCGTACAAAGCCGGATATTAACTGCGCTAAATATTGTCAATAATTGCAGAGAGCACTCTCTAACAAAGAGTTACCGGGACATGAATCCTCCGACAAAGAGTGGCCAAAGCACAATTAGCTAATCGGTTATACTGCCTAATAACCGACAATATTCATTTCGCGAGCAACAACGTTCATTCAACGAGATCCCTTTTGAGCCGACGTTTCTCGATTACCTGCCACATTGCGAAAGTTTATTTAACTATACTATGCATGCGGACTCCACACTATACATAGCATAATTTTCCGAGCGCGTACTCGTGCCAACATCAATTGTAACGAAGTTATTCAAGAGAGGGCCATTGGTATAATTATTATCATCACACTTCGAGTAAAACTGTTTCGATCAATCGCTCTACTGAAAATGTGTTTCGAATTATGTCTTTAAACAATATAGAGGCAAGATATCGCGCGCGAAACACTTCTTTCAAAAAAATATTGCGCCACAATCCTTCTGGTATAATTGATTTATTCAGTACATTTTTTTTTAATTACCCCGATTTAATTATCCTTTCAATTAAATGTAATTAAAAAAATTTTTCTTAATTAAATTCTTTAATTTTAATATTTATTTAAAATTTTTAACATTTTATTGTGAACAGTTTATTTCGTCAATATTTTTGTTCCAGCCCATTTAAGAAATTTAATTATGTTACCTTAGAAGTCAATGTACATATTGAAGCTAAAAATTTAATTATTTTCAAATTATTGGGCGGAATAAATTTTAAAATGCGTGATAAAAAAGAATCATGTTTTCGTTAAATCTATAAATTTAACTTTATTTTAAATTAAAAGTCAATTTTATTTATAATTCTATAATTCTTTTAATGAATATAAATTTTCAATCCTCTTTCATTCAAATGTCAGTTCTAATTTTTCTATCCTTGATTTTAAAATATATTTTATTCTTGCAAAAGGGAGAGGAGGATGTATGCCTTCTAAACTTTTAATAAGTATGAATAGAAATCCCACGCGATCGTTTAAACGTTTAAATCAAATTTGTCGAAATGGCGAGTAAACATTGTCGACGGAAAAAATTTTTTCTCTCCCAACGGGAAAAGCAACAAATCGCGCGGGCAACTCGTCGACACTAATTTCCTGAGATTCACCGCACTGGGATTCCCGATAACCCGAAGGTCGATTCTACTCTCTCTCTCTCTCTCTCTCTCTCTTGCCGGGACTCCCCTTCCGCCGTAACAAAAAGTCTGTTCGACGCTGTCGTCGTCGTCGTCGTGGATGTCGTCGATGGCGACGCCAACGTCGCCTCGATCATCGTGCTCGGCCCGAACGAAGAAAGGGACTGGAGGGTGACTAAAGTAAACCCGAAGTATTTCGTATCCGGATCACATCGCACGACAAAATGCGAAAGGCGAAAGGGGACGGAACAAATCCGTTGTGATAAATAAATTCATAGCGTGGGCGACAAATAATTTATAGGCATTGAAAAAAGAAACAAAATGCTTAATTTCTGTTCCTTCACATCTTGAGGGAAGAAAGGAGCTAATGAAAAAGATAAAGGAGTCGACCCGAAATTTCTTTGTCGAGATGAACATGGCGGGGCACGATTTCTCCGCGTTATCTCATCCCTTTTTCGCCGCGATTATCCCGGCCCTCCTTTTTATCTCACCCCCTGCTATTCTCGAGACTTCGTTTCAGCCAGGTTCTAGGAAGCGGAATGGGCGGAAATCAGAAGGACGGGCGTCGCCTAATTTCAAATTGCGAGACACGACTAACGATCAGAGCCGTCAGAGAGACGTCTGCGGTTGCATCCACGTGCGTCGCATCCGCACGTGTGCAGTTCACGTATTCCACCTGCGATTCATCCGAGCGGAATCACCCAGAACGTGGCGTATCTCATTGCGAAATGACATTTAAATACAGCGAATATTATATATATTTCGAAAATCTAGCAAGTGAAAAAAAAAAAAGAGAGAGAGAGAAAATGAAAGCGTTCTGCGTCAAATATATTTGATTTGATTCATTTGATTTCAAAAACAATAGAATGAAATGAAACGAGCACATGTGAGCTGATGTGCGCGCACATATTTATTTAGATTATAACTTAATACAGAAATCCCGCATCAATTATTGCTATTTAGCCACTGGATAAACTGGCAAATTGACTGTAAATTTGTTTAATTACACGCAACTCATATAATTCGGAATATGTATATATATATATATATATATATATATATATATATATATATATATATCTTTCGAAGAAATCGCCAATCGTTCCCCCACCCGATCGCAAATCACGCTCCCGTAAATCTCCATAAATATGCATATATAATATCTGCTGGGTGCGAATGAAGCGGCGATGCCGCTGTAACTCGATTCGGTAGCCGTACGAGTGTTGGCCGCGCTATCGGATTTCCATTTTAAAATAGCGAATGCCGTGTGTTTCGACCGTGTAACGATACCGCAATTCGTATCAACGATAATCGTCGAAGGCGAGTCACGATTCGCGACGTACAAGCTGCAGCGAAACTAAAAACGTTGCTTTTTAAAAAGCTGTGATAGAAGTAGTAAAACGGTAGTGCGACGCTGTTAGAAGGTGTCTAATTCAAATCCTGTGAAAAATTTTCCTGAAAACTCCCTGATCTTCCCAGGTATTTCTGTTCAAAATTCCAGGTAAAGAGAATAATTTAAATATTTTTTTGCTGCAATTTCTTAAAATAGGTTTTTTTATTGTACGCGTTTTCTAATGCTTTTCATTCATATGTAAAAAAAAAAAAAAAAAAAAAAAAACACGAAGCCACTTAAGTTTCAAGTGTTTGTTTTCCAAATGTACTGAAAATAAAACTAAATAGGTTTTCTTAAGATAAAATTTTTATCACTAAAAATTGGAGTAAAAAATATGTATTGCATATTTAATATTTTCTTAAGACATTAAATGGAAACAGAAATAGATATTTATAATCTATTTTAAAGATGAGCAGATTGTCCGCTGCTTATGGTAAATGTAAGAGCAAAATTATCAAAGAGAAAAAAAATTCCCCAACAAAATTCCATGAAAATTTCCTGATTTTTTTCAGAAATAAAAAAATTTCCCGAAAACTCCAGGTTTTCCAAATTTTTTTTTTCAGGTAGTTAAAGACGCCCTTGTATGTAAAATATCTATATATCGCGCAATTAACAAAGAGAAAAAAAATACAATAGACAAGTGATACGATATACGTCATACGATTCTAAGCAGAATCGTTGCAAATTTATGGGACACGTTAATATCGATAGACGACTTCAATTACCTCTGCGAAGAATTGAGACGAGAAGGAAATCTGAAATGGAGCAAGCGGAGAAATGGCGCCTCTCTTTTACATTCCCATTGCGCGAGAGACCCCCCCCCCTCCCCCCAGGGGGACAAACTCAATCTGGGACAAACGTTCCATTACGGGAATGGCCATGACAGCCGGCGGACACGACAAAGCCACGACGCGTACACACGTATCATCTCGTAACGTGGATATCCCCTACCCGTTTAGAGCCTATAATCCCGGCGCTATACAGTGCATAAGACGGAACACCACCTAATCTCGCCTCCGAACATTGCGCCAAGCATGACGCGGGAGGACGCTAAATCGAGATCTAAATTGGAGATCAGCCCAGCGTCGGGGTGGTTGTCGGTCAGCTGGGGCACGAAGAGCGTAGGTGAATGCAGGATGAATCGTGCCGGATTAAGGGAATAGAGGGAAAAATAATGCATCGACATGTAAGGTTCGAAAATTTCATAGTAGGCTCATTGAGGAAAAATTCTGTTCTTGTATAAATTGTAACAAAATTTTAATAAGTTACATTTATTGTATGAATTAAATGCGTAAGAGAGAAGGAGAGAATAATCCTGTGGGAAGATTAATTTTTAGAAAATAATGATCACGTACTCATACACTTTTCCTTAAAATCTTCCATTCGTCCACTAGTTTATTGACGATTGGAAATTGAAAATTTTGAAATAATCTTAAATTTCATAAAAGTCCAAACTTTGAGGCGAAAATAGAACTTTTTACAAATGTGCAAGCGTCGCAGTTGGAAATTGCACGGTCTGATTCGGTACAAGCGCGACGGAATTTATGAGCACGGACGTATAAGAAACAGATTAACGTTCTCGTGGATTAAGAGTCGTTACCAGAACCGGCTGTCTGAAAGCGAGCTTATGGAAGCGCGTTAATGTCAGGAGTACCTACGCAGGGAAAGGCGTGCGCGATGGAGTAAACGTTCCTACGGACATGAAAGTGTAAACAGAAGTAAAAACACGGAGAGAAACCGTAGAGTGGATGGAAATGGAAATTGTAATTACGGAAAACGGCCGTGTCAGCTAGAGAACGTAACGAAGCTCGGACCATCCTCCACAATGAAAGGTCAGCACATGCGGCGAGGCTTATCCCGGTACTTACGCAGGGATCAGAAAATGAAGGACGTTTTAACCCTTAACTTTAATCGCGAAGAGAGTATCCTTTTAAAATGTAATAATCCCAGGAATTAATCAGTACTGTCCGCATCTCTTTTCGAAATAATGACAGCGTAAATCACATTTTTTATCATCTCAAGAGAATTAAATTTTTATAATTAATAATTTCAGGAAATAGCTAACGTTTTCTAATCTGAGAATTTAAGAATTCCAAGCTACAATAATTTAAGAATCTGAAGCGATGTGATTCCAATAACTTAAAAGAATGCTAACTTAATAAAATTAATTAAAACAAAAAAAAAAAAACATTTCGCGCTTTTCGTTCGGACGAATAATATATGTCACTTTTTATCACACATAGTGCCAAATGTCAAAATTAATGAAAACATGATGCATTATATTGCGACATTTCGCTATGCAGCTCACTATTCTGCCGAGTTGATGGCACGATGATACTCAACGTGAAATCGATCATGTTGTAACGTGCGCCCTTAAATACCTAATTACAGAAATAGGTACTCCGCCAGATAGATAAAGCCGATAGTATGCCACCAAGCAGATGACAGAATAGCACATATATTAAGCCGGGAGCATATGCGACATGTCTTGCACTACTAAAACTCCGAATACGTAATTGCAATTTCGAACTCCTGATATTCCCCTAAATCGCAATTAATTTTTATGTTAATTATCTTACGACGCAAAATGTATATCTTAATTTGCAACAACGTAGAGAAAATAAGCAACTTTTAATAATTGTAAAGATAGATTCGTCAAATAACCTAATAAGCCATATATATATGCATATATATCATCAAAATTCTTGATTTAATATATAATTTTTATGCATACTGGGTGTCCCTTAATATGTGAAGTCACTTAAGATACTTGAAGAATTCAAAATAATTAAAAAATTAATGTTAAAATGTTTGTGGAGATTTAAATGCCAAGTATTCATTTTGAAGAGTTCCTTTTTTGCAAAGATAAATAAATATAAATTATTCATCTCGAAAATAAGATCAAATCAGATATACATATCTACGTATATTAACTTTTTTTTTAAGTTTTTAAGTACTGAATTCATTGCTGAAATAGATCTCATATATTACGCGACACTCTATATATGTAATGAATTATAATCACGTTATAACATTATCATTAATTATTGTAATAGAATTAATGTGATTAATTTCTATGATAATTAATATTGAAATACGCTGATTAATATTAAATTCAAGAGAATTTTTTAGATGTGTTCTCAAAAAAATATTTTCCGCACAAGAGTTGGGAATTGTTCTCATACAATTATATATATATATATATATATATATATATATATATATATAATTTTGCACCTATTATTTATAACTTTACACAAGTTTTATTTTTATGCAGCTCGCAGGGGACTCATCAAACCCCGCGCAAAACTGTTTCGCAACACTTTAATATCATTTTATCTTTATGCAAATTGTTATACACAAAGGTTTTATCGAATGCAAAATTTCACTAAATAGTTTATGTAAATATCAAAATATTATAACATTAAAAGTTATTATTTTTAGAAAAACAGAAGAGAATATTTACAGATTTACTTACCCGATCTGTGCTGCGAGTTTACGTTTCGATGCATCCTGTCCCCGGGTTTGATCGGCCCCGAATGACGGTATAACCTCTCTTGTCCATCTGTCTAGGGCAACATCAAACATCATCCACGTCGATCCATGCAACGTAGAGTCTCCGTAGATTCGGTCGCACTGCACTCCCGATTTTCCGCGTCGCATTCGTATGAACACTCACGAAAATCGACATTTCGAGCATATACGCCAAGCGGCATGAAATAATACGCTTCAAACGCGTCGCGATATATTCACGTTGTATGTGCGTTTTTCATTCCGATTTTTCGATAGTGCAAGCAAAAGATAACTTTGAAACAGTCCTGAATCAGAATCTTTTCATCGCACGTATCGCAAAAATGCGCGAGTTATAAAATAAAATGTAAGGGTGCTTTCCAACAACATACACAGCATTTTATTGGCTACGTATTATCTTAAAAGATGCTTTAGATAATATGTATGGTAGCCAATAAAATGTTTTTGTGTAACACAGTGTTGTCTTGCTGGAAAACTCCCAAGGTTAACTTGATGTAAGCGACGTCTTCGCGGTTAACTTCACTTTCCTTCGATCCGACGCAGCAGCGAAATTAATATGAGACTTCGAAGTGTCACGATACGCTTATACATATCTTATTTCGATAGCGTCGCGTAGCGAAAGGTTATTCGAGAATATTTTCGCGTCAACATCAGTCAACTTTCTGCTTTATTCAAGCGCAAAACTGCCAATTGTAAGGCGTTATTGTAGCCACGACCGACGCGAGAGACACTTCACGTTCAACGCAATCCTCGACTAATTTCACTCTCCTTCGATCTCGCGCCACCAACGCTGCGTCAATGTCAAAATGTCGCGATATACTTATATACACGTAAGATACGTCTCATATTTTTCCGATACGGTTCTATGACAAATACCGGATCGGTTATAGTCTCGAGTTGCAGTTGGACGATTACATTTTTCGCACACACACAGAAAATCGCGAATTACGAGGCACTATGTACGGGCACATCCACCGATATGACACGATAGGCTCCGAATGACGAGTCTTCGACTAGTTCCGTTTCTTCTCGGTCGTTACCACAGACTGCCATAAATACTAACATAACACTACGCGTCCTATTCTTTTAGTCGCGGTTTGTGTACTAAAATTGTACACAATATTTCAAGAACCTATTTATCTCTATCTTTCTTTAACTCAACTTAGATAAAGCTACAAATTTCTTTTTTATAAAAAAAAATTGAAAGATAACAATGAAATCTCTACGATTATAACATCCTCATTTTTCGCATAACCCTTATATTCTGACATTCGAGAGAGAAGGTTAGACTTTCGAAAGCTTCCTTTCTCTTTCTAATTTTGACGTAACGCTTGATCGATATACGCGCATGATCTACACTTATTATATGTTTATGGTTATTACACTTGGTTCGTTCATTTAAAATATGTCGCGAAAATCATCTCACTTTTACTCATAGAAATCTTTTTAATTCATAATCGTCTAATATTTGATCTTACGCGACATTGTGTGTAAAGAAGTGTTTGTCGTCGCGGAGGTTGCGCATTAAATGCCTGGAATGTAAACAAGGTCGCTAAGGATCGCCGCTGTTCAACGATGATGACAAAGACTTGACTATCATTTTTTATCGTCGCCACATTTTCGCAGCGAAAATTCAGGTATGTGTTATATTAGATTAATCATTGCTAACCTAAAAAGTTACACATACTTCTATATATTATATCTATATTATTATATTATAATATATTGTATTATATTAAATTATACTTTTATATATTATATAATATAATATATAGAAAAAAGAAAGAGAGAGAGAGAGAGAGAGAGAAAAGAAAGAGAGAGAGAGAGAGAGAGAAAAGAAAGAGAGAGAGAGAGAGTATGATTTACTCAATGTTATATTTTAAATAACCGTGTTGAATGTTTTTAAATATAAAAAAAGAGAAATAATATAACAAACAAAATAATAAAATATAGTTACACAGAAACAAAAAAAACGGAGTTATGTGATGCGATTGAAGTATCGTTGGCAATTTCAACAATTCGAGGATGCTTGATAAGAAACGGTGAATATTTGAAATTCATCAAGCGCGGGTATTTTCATTCCCAGAATCCATCAATGACATTTAAAAGACAGCTCCACATCGTTCATTTAAATTTGTTACTGCGTTACAGTAATTCTATGCGCACGATATTTCGAGAACTTTGGAATTATATATACGCATTATAATAACGACCTCATCGCCGTTTTAGAGCATTTTTATCGTTTGACATTTTTTTTTTTTTTTTTTTTTTTTTTTTTTTCGTTTGTTATTTTCGAAGGGATATTTCTCATAATTTATTACGCGTATTCGCGGATATAATTCTCTCATCAAGTATATCGCGGATACGAAATCGCGCGATTCTCATCGATTGTAATTTCCTACTTAACAAGGAGCGGCGGGCGCGGGAAGGGTAGGGGTGGGAGGGAGAGAGGGAGGAGGGCGCGGGGAGGGGAAAGTAATCGGGCACTTGTGCTTCGAAGGATGCGTAGAATTCCCAACCTGTTGAGGAGTCCTGGATATCCGTTTCCTACGAGTGCCCCCGCCGACGAGTCGATGATATTCGGATTTCAATCCGATCGACGGTGGAGTCTGAGGGAGAATTTTCCCGCTGAGTGGCGGCACGCGAGATTGAATTTTCGGTTTTCCCAAGCCGCCGCAAATGTTCCGTATCCTCCGAGGGCCTCGCGCGCCCTCGCGAATTTTCCTCCTCGATTCGCGCGATCGCCCGAGTGACCTCTCGTTTCCTCCTTCCCTCCCCCCTCCCTCTCATTTTCCCGACCCGCCCCCTCCCCCCTCGGTCCGTCGCGGTGCATTTAAATCGACTGCTTAAGTTGACTATGCACTAATCTCGTAATTCATTTACATATTTAACACTCGCGTCGGCAAAGTTCGCCGTCCTGTGGCAGGAAGGAAGGAAGGAAGGAAGGAAGGAAGGAGGAGGAGGAGGAGGAGGAGAAAAGCGAAGGAAGGCGCGACGAAGGGAATAATTAGTTACGCATGTGTCACTTATCTGAGAGATGTGAACCCTGAACTTTTACTTTAATTTAATAACGCGAGCGAAAATCGCGTATCGTTGTCGAAAGCGAAAACAAGCAGGACGGCAAGACAAAGAACGTATCTCGCTTTACGTCTCACACGGACCAGGATAAGGAACGTAGGGGATGTTTTAATCAATTCCTCGAGAAATGATCGGAACTCAATCGACGGGGAAACGGAGTCACGCGCGGAATCGGCTCTCTCGTTAGCTCGCATGCAACTTTGATAACTCGCAGTCTCGCCAAGAAGTTCACTCGATCGTTACCTGACACTGAAGCGATATCGATTATCGTCCGACGTTCTTGTTCCTCGACGATGAAATACATCTTTCGCCAGGAGACGGCGGGGGGCGGGCGGGAGGGGGAGGGGGAGGGGAGAGAGTCGCTTCCTCGCGAAGAGTCGGGACGTTTCGCTCGATGTAGAACACGATGGAAATACAAAATCGGGTTTCCGAAGCGAGCTTCTCGGAAGGGGCGGGCGAGTCATATAGGTGCACATATATCTCATATTGGACAGCGTCAGGAAATTAAGCGAGGCGGTCTCAAGGGCGACGTTCGGACCTCAAACTTCGGCCGGAGGAACTTTTCTCGGCATTGTGCCTGGATTTATCTCTTCCCGAAGTGTCGAACTGCTTTCGGGGAGGGGGGGGGAAGGGAAGGGAGGAGAGCCGGGCGCGGAAACCAAGAAATATATTATTTGCCGGCCGTGACTGGTATACAAAACGTTGTTTGCCCGATGAAACGATGAGACAGAGGTGAGGAGGAGCGGGAGGAGTGAGGGGGAGAGGGAGAGACGAGACTTATAAATTATCGATGACAATAATTGGATTATCGTTGTAATTGGCTAAATAACGCAAGCATCATAATATCCTTTTAAACGGATCCGTTTATTATATTTATCTTAACATTTTGATTACAAACAAAATTTCTCTCCTTATGTTCCTTTATGCTTCCAATCGTTCCGTTGAAAGAACTAAATGGAGTTGCAAAAACAATTGCGAAAAACTGATGGATTTATTTAATCCGCGCGTAGAAAAATAGGGAAGGCAGAAGGGAGATAAGAAAAATTTAAATTATTCATGCTTTTATATTGTGCTTCTCGAACTCATCCTCGTATTTGTGAGAGTATTCGCCAGTAGGATCGTACTTCTTCTTAAGTTGTTCCCACGTTTCTGGTTTCTGAAATAAAACATAATGTCAAATGAGCAATTGTTCTTAATAAAAGATTTACAAGATTGCCTTTATCGATAAAACAATTGTATCGGTATAAAGTCATTTAAAAATTTTTATTCTTAAAGTTCTCTCATTTTTTTTCGTTTTAAATGCTTCTCATATCAAGAGACGATTAAATTATGTCGTTGCTATATGAGTATTATTTCGTAATTCGTATTAAAATCATTTCGACAAGTTGTAAAAATATAATAAAGCCGTCTAATTTGAGAAAGAAAATCTTGCGTATCTTTAAGATAAAGAAAAATCTTTATACGTGTAGACTCTGCGCTTAAAGCTCCGTATGGATCGTAAAAATATGTTTAATGTTTCAAGAATCGCGGGAAATACGGTGAACGTAACACGAACCGGATTGAAACCCCTCTAAGGGGTTACGACTGGCCGGCCGGCGATGAAATCGGTTTTCGAAGGAGGTTTACGGAGGCGGATTCGCATCGCCGTTAAATTATTTGGCTACGGGATGCGAGAGTTTTCCGGGCGCAACGAATCACTGGGACACCCCCTCGTTGCACCAGCCCGGCAATCCGCAGAGCATTAACCCGTCTCTACATGAAAGTCAAACTAGTTTCGCGACATTTAAACCGGCTTCACGTATCCCTTCCCAAAGAGAACGTTCTCTCATCCACCACCCTCTGGCGTCAACTCATTACGCACGACCCTGCGTTTCATTAGCACGGTGAAAAGTGACGGGTGGTAACGTATATATATATATAAATATATATA